>JABASP010002388.1:0-20505 GCA_019776565.1 Sminthurinus signatus | reverse complement strand
TAATTATTTTCTTTTCCTGCCACCATGAATGACTTTTCTTGCCACCAAAAAAACTCATTCTGCCACCACCATTTTATTTTGGTCATTTGCTTTTTTAACCACCATAAAACACTGAAAATGACGATATTGTGTATAGGAATTGAGGAGGCTAAGCAATGGCTTAAGCATTGGCCGTGAGTATATTTCGGCTTTCAACCTAACCTAATCATAAATAATCTCACCCCTTGGTAAAAAGTTATAGATGTGAAAGCCCTGAATTTTTGAAACATTTCATGTTTACAGGTCAAGTTCTATACTGTCCTTTTATTGAAAAAACTGATTGGTGGCAAAAAAAGTCGTTTTGGTGGTAAAAAAAGTCTTTTCCTTATTATTATTCATTATTAGTACTGCAAGTCATAGTAGTCAAGGTATAATTGTCTATGTATTTCATGAAGAATAATATCTTCTTATTATTATTATTTATTATTACTAACCTAATAAAGTTAACCCACTACGCTCATCGAATGGTAACGAATCATCGTCAGAAAATCCACTACTTCCCGATGAGTTTGTTGCAGGAGACGGCGTAGATTGCCCTGTAATATATATATACAGAATCAACAAGAAATTTTAGCACTAACAAAACAAATCATATGGACGATATTAATAAAAATATCCTTTAAATTTTAATTAAATACTATATTATTATACTTTAGTACATTTTTAAAAGTATATGAATCGTACCATTTCTTCGTGATTTTTTCGATAGAGTATTTTCATGGCCATTGGAATTAGATACACATGCAGACGTTACTTCCTTATCGAATGAATCTGGAGGATCTTTTAAACTACTGGCCATAGTCTAGATAAGGATAAAGAACAATCATTGTGTATCATCATTATGCAACTACAAAATATGTTTAACCAATTAAAATCATACTACATTGCAATATATTATACACAATAATATAAGTAATACTTGTATGTATATAGAGTGCATTTAATTTTGCATTCATCAATCAATGAAATTTGAAAAAATGCCAGTAAATTAAAACGAAACAAACATTTCATAACAAAAAGGGCATATAGGTTTATAATAATAATAATAATGAAAATTTTGTAATAATATTATAAGACTTCTTTATAGTATTAAGTATTCAAATACATTATGTTTAAAAATAATGCTATTAAGAAAATGACATATTTTATGTTTGCAGTACATACCCTATGAGATTCTTCGTAACCACCCCACAAATCCGTCGAACTTAACGTCCGGTGGCAATGCTCTAACCAAGTCAAATGGTTGACTTCTAATTGACCACCTAGACTGCGAGGTAGAGCAGGATTGGGGATATGGACCCCGAGCTACAAAAACAAATAAAATTTCAAAAGTATTTTTTAAATAAATTCACAGTGACACTAATATATTATTACAAGCTAAAATAACAATAACATGGTTATACTCTTTTAAGGGTGAAACACACTCCCTCCGTGATTTTGTATTCACAATTAAGCACACACGGTTTAAGGGGGAAAACAATTTATCTACTCAACATAATTCCTAAGCAATAATATTTAAAACACTACTGTGGCTATAAAAAAAATGGATAAAGAGTATATATGTATGAATAATAAAAAGTGTTGGATCATATTAAAAAACCAACCACGTCATTTATTTGTTACAAAATAATCATTTCAAGAGAAATGGTAATATAATACGCTAATTCATAGATTGATGTACAATCTATCAGTAAGGAGTATTGCATTAAATATGACATATTTAAACATGTACAATGTGCATGCATAGAAGTAATAGTATAAGCAATAATAATAAAACACTACCGGTATTAAAGGTAGATACTGAGCATCAAGAAGAATACAATCATCTTGTTCTTACAGAACTTGGAAATCATAATTATGTTTTGTGTTTCTAGTGTTGTTGTACAAATACAACAAATAATAAATAATAACGTTCATTCGTACCCACAACCACTATAATATACATATAATATTCATATACATGCATACAGAAAATGCTTCTTATTAATCATAATAATAACAATATAAATTTTGTCATTGTATATACTCTTAATCTAGTTTACATAATGGAATATATGTAATACAAAAATACTTTTTTGTAAAACATTTCCAAAGTATAATATATAGGGTAAAATTTCCTATAAAAAATATTAAACCTCAGTCAGTTCCGTCAAAATATGAATATACATATATACATGTATATATATTATATATTATATGTATGCACTTATTAAAGGTTAAAGTGTGCAAATATTTATTCCCAACTAGTCAGTCCAGTCAATCACTCATCTCTCTACTAGTCTCTCTCTACTACATGATATTTATTACTATTATCATTTTGTGAATTTCAAAACATATAAAAGAATAGTTGACGTCAAACATAAACAAACGTGCATAGGAATATATGTAACTTTTACATATTACATATTACGATATACATCAGATGCACTATATATTATGTAAATATAATAAAGACAATAAATGTTTGGAAATCATAACATGCACGGTCTAGTAATATATATATGCATAAGTTTGTATACAAATCAACATCAATTCGTATATATATAGATATACGATTCATTAAGTTACTTACACATTGAATCATATAACACTTGATGAAAGATTGATAAACATACTATACATACATATTACACATATTATATAGGGTATACTATAAGAAAGATACATGCTAATAATTGGAATACATATTGGGTATAGGGGAAAAAAAGAATAACCATTTTCTTCATCGTTGAAAAATTACATAATATTAAATAAAATAGTGTCTATTGAATATTGAATCCTTACCTGAGGTACACTAACAGTGAAGACTCGGTCCCGTAATTTTTCTCGTACAAATAATCTTAAAATTCTAAACGGAGCTCGAAACCAAAGAGGTGCCGTTACGATTAAAACTTTCTTCAGTCTAGCTGGATAAAACCCCTTTATAAAATGAAAACAAAAACATCATTTAAAAAAAAATAATTAAAAACTGTATACTGAGTACTTCATGGTTCAAAATTCTACATTCTACGTAATAAACAGTTTAAAAAATACACATGTGCAACTTTTCAACGTTTTTTTTGCTTGTATCACTTTTCACCCTTTCCTTTTCAGCCCAAAAATTCATGTTTATTATAGGTTATATAGGACTTTGAATTTTGAAACGGCATAATACAAAGTTTTAGAGAAACTCACTGAGAACTCACGTCACTACAGTACAGAAATACAGAAAACAAAGAGTTTTTCATATTTCTGTATAGTGCTATGTGCTATACGTGTTTGTATTTTTTTTATACACATGTTCGATCGGATGTTTAATTGATGATTGATGTTTTTGTATAGCACTTTTAACTTTTAACAACAAGTTTTTAATTTCTATGGAGCCATAATCCATGAATTATTTTGGTCCATCAAACGCTCAAAAAACAGATTATAGAACTCATAATAAATTATGAATAACACATATGAATTTAAATCCGAAACATACACTTTAAATGGCATTATTACTTAATACTCAAGTGAACCAAGCTTAAAAACAAATAAAATAAATAAATAATAAATACTAAAAAATATTTTAAAATGTTTGTCCTTACTTTTAGTAATGTGAGTATTTTTATGCTCAGGTCATAGTCAAAATTTGAATATTTCGAATCGCTCATGTCGTAGATGAAAACTAAACCACATCCTAAGAAATGTAATCAAAACAAGTATAATGGATTATCAGTATCAAAGAATACTACAGATGATAAACAGAATGATTGTAATAGATAAAAGTGTACGTCTATAATTAATATGAAATATTTTAACATTGCTTAAATTATGTACAATGTTAAGATTAAAAAGTCTTTTACGTTGGGTTTGAGGATCTTCGAGAGCAGCATCAAGTTGATATACAACACCTTTTAAAGTTTCTTCATGTGGAACGGATGATGGTATATGAAAACGGGCTGTAAAAACAGCAATCGCAGCACCACCTAAATCTCGTGATGGCTGGTAAAAGAAGGAAATCCGTTATTATATTTAGTTATTAATAATACTGAGGAATAAACAGAGGCATTTATATGTATATACAACAAAAAAAAAAACAATAATGAAACTTTGTCTACTTAATCATACTCAACCATTCATATGAATGAGCAAAGTCAAGGTTAAGCATATTATTATTATACATCATAAGTATCATTTCCGTTAGTAATAGAATAGTAATAGTCAATAAACAATAATATATATTATGTAATAACATGCAAAAAAAGAAGATATTTTACTGATCTAGCAAAATTTTAACATAATAAGGTGACAATATATTATGATATTATTATATTTGTATTTAAAACACAAGTAGTACACTTGAATACATTATAATATATATTATATTATATATTACGTGCACATCATTAACTTAAGAACTTATTTCGTGTCAGCAAAAAGTAATATTTTATGAGATTACGTTCAAGGGGAAAAGAACAAAAAAATCTTACCAATACAGTAAATTTTTGAGAGAGCAACTCGGATTTTAGAGGTTCAGCATGTGGATCAAAACGAAGTAGTCCTTCTTGTAGTCTAGATTTATGGTGACTGTCATATAATTCTAGAGCTCTTCTAACATTAAATTTGCGTGCCATTAAGAATTTTACCCCAGCAGCCCATGACAACGGACTAATTCCTTGATCAAGTCTAGCACCATTGACTAACTCTAGGAACTCTTTTGTAGCCTATAATATAATATACAAAATTTCACATAAATTAAGTATACATAATAACATGACTTTAAATTATTCGTTCAATGTAAACAGTAACATATATAATGTTGTGTGTCATATATTATAGCAGAGGATTTTATTGTAAAATGCATAATATATTTAAAAATTTATAATACATTTGATTATACATACCTGTTCTTCTGCTTCGGTTAACACAATTATTGATGTCGGTTTGGTTGTTGTTGTAGTAGTATTTATTACGTTGGTACTAATATTATTAGTTTTAATTGAACTATTATTTGAAGAATTATTAGATGAACTATTTTTTGAAGGAGATAAATCATTTGGAGTAGTAGGAGGATTTATTCCAAGTGTTAGAGATAATTTTGATGTTACTCCTATTTTATTAACTTCTGGTAATGTTTCATCACCTGTATTTATTGTTGTTGTTGTAGTAGAAGATGTATTATTTGTTATAGTTGTATTATTATCATCACTGTTATTATCAGGCAATATATTGTTCTCCATGATTTTAACGTTAGTATAATATGTATATATATATATGTTTTAGATATATTTGGAAGTGATTGAAATAATTTCTACACTTTTGTAAAATATTTATAATTTATAATGAGCACTTTAATAAAAAAGGGTCCACCTATAAAATATATTCAAGAAACAAAGATGTAGAAAACATAAAATGATCAAAAAGCATTAAAACTTATGTATAGATAAAAATGTATGTAACTGTAAAAATTTAATGAATATTTTATATTTAAAAGTACACATGATACCAAATAAACATAAATATGTATATTTATAGGTTCTATAATATTTTTTATCCGTGTGTTGATCAAACTTCAAAATTTGATGTACAAACAAGAAGAAGAAGAAGCACTTACCCGTTTTTGGCAATTTTGTAATAAGAAGTTTTTGAAATTTATTATGTCCTGTTGTATGTCTTGAAGTTTTATTATTATTTGTACAAGTTTTGTGTGATCTTGAACTTTAATTTGTTGCTGTGACTTGAGGCTCCTGACTATATTATTATTTCCTGAAGGGTCTAAAGTGTCAGACGATCGGATATTGATCATTTTTTAAACATATTTCAGTTGAATAAAATTCAAGAGTAATTACACCTCTTCGTTAAAACTACAAAAAAAAACACACAAAAAGATAGAAGTTTATATTTGCAATAAAACTAAAAGAAAAACATAAAACAATCTATGTTATACTAATATATATATTTTATACTTTATACCGAGTGTATTTTTGTAGAGTATACACAAATATATATGTACACACACATTAAGTTTTGTCAAAATTAAATAAAAATGTATGCATAATACATAATACTTTTTTTTATGTACAAATTAGAATCGTCACTGTGTGCATGTTCTATTCTTTTATGTAGTATATTATCCTCTCTATCCGAGTAAAGGTTACAGCTGTATAAAATGTTTGAAGTCCTGATTTTTGAATCGGATAAAAATACAATAGCTGCATTCTCCATTGAAAATAAGCGTTTACGTATTTCAGGAAAATAATAATTAATTCCCAACTGGGAGGAGCTGAGAGGACTTCGAAGATGTAGTTTTCTTATAATAATATAATGTATAAAGGGAAAACTTAAAGAAATTCGAAATAGTCTGTGGTATCCAGAGATCATCAAATTCTGCCTGTTTTGGGAAATTCGAAAATTTTCTATAAAATGCTGCTATTTATCCACTTTTCAACCGATTTTGATGATCTTGGATTAAAGAAGATTTCCAAATTTACCAAAACAGGCAAGATTTGATGACCTCTGGATACCAGACTATTTCGAATTTCGCTACCGTACTCATATGTTACTTCTGGAAAATGTCCCTAAGAGTTTAGCCAATACCACTAAATTTGAAGTCGAATAGTAGGAAAAATACCAAAAATTCAAAGAAGTTTTCCCTTTATATGAGATATACACTTCAAGCCCCACCCAGGTCAAAAATTCTTTTTCCCCCCTAAAACACGCGTTTGCTTATTTTCGATTGAGAATGCAGCTATTGTATTTTTATCCGATTCAAAAATCATGAATGCAAACATTTTAAGAGCTGTAACCTTTACCCGTCTACATTGTATTTTTGTTTTTGGGAAACAGTATGAGCTCATTTGATATACCGCCTTGTCAAAAAAGTTGGACGATATATATACTTAAGTATTTTGAAACATGCAATGTAATTTTGTGACCTTTGACCCGATTTCAGCCCCTATCATACAAGGATAGGTTTATGAATATATGGGATGTCAATAAGAGTTTTTAGCCTAATCAAAAAATGACATTTTATTTGGGGTTCCCTCATAATAAATGACCTCATGAGTTTACCCGTGTAGAGGTAGACAATACTGGGAATACTTGGTTTGTCTTCCAACTTAATACATTGTAGTACATAGTACATACTTACTTACTATAATATTATGTGAATGAAAGTAAGAACCTATATGCAATGGTGAAATGCGCACAGGGTAATGTTAAACAATTTGTGCATATTTTATTCTTAAAACATTATATGCTATCCATTTAATTATTTTGTATGGCTTCTTACTTTCATCTTCCCATAATATAATATTGTGCCTAAAATAAAGGAACTGTGGAAGTCGGAATATAGTAGTACTGCTAATAATAATTAATAATCCCGTAATACACAACATCTAACGTGAACATCAAAGGCAGTTAATATTTTATCAGTTGCGAGTATTTTTATTATAAAAAAACGTTAAATAAAAATTCATAGATATACTTACAATACGTAAGCCATACTATTTTTTATATATGATCATACGAAATACGAGAACGAGATGCATGTTTTGTGGTAAAAGTACAATAAAAGTATTTCATAAATAAAATGCTTCAAGTTTTTGATTTTCTTATAATTATTATCAAACCAAAAATTAAATGACACCTTATAAATTATAAATTAAAATAGTATACAAGTAAAGAGGTACAAAACAAAATACTTACTTAATATTTCTGTTGCAGTTTACATTTTTAACAAAAATCATATTATTTTCCGATACAAAAATCTCGGAAAATGATATCTAAAATTTGTTCAGTTCCATAATGCCCAGTAATCATACCAACACTATTCATAGCGTCCTTCAATGGTAATACATTAATGGCATAGTCAATGGTCTGTGGTTTAGAAGAAGTCACAACATTTGTGACACCAACAGCGGAAGAAGTAGAAGATGAAGAGGAACAAACTGGTGAATTTAAATATTCTTGCAAATGTTCTACACAATTTTCTAAATGACAACGATACCGTTCATGTGTAATATAATTTTCTTCCTTTTGTGGATTTGCACATCTAAAAATACATAAATAGAAAAATAAAAAATCATGTTTTAAAAACTATCATCTAATACGTGGATCAAAAATGCATGTTATAGAAATGCATATAGTATAATATATCTTTGTGTACTTTTATTTTAAATACTTACATGGTTGCAACTTGTTCACCCAATTTATCCAGAAAGGAGTCAAAACCATGTAGTGTCTTACATGAAATACTACAATCAAATGTTGATTCGGATTTGCTCAGTTCTCCTTCATTAGAAATATTACTAGTTGAGTCTACCAAGTCTGATTTATTTGCTACAATTAAAACTTTTTTCCCTTCAATCAAAGATTTTGTATCCAAGTCCAGATCCTTTAGTTCTTTCTAAATTGAAGCATTAAACAAAAAGTATTATTCATAAATGATAAAAAATATGATTTCTATATATATACTCTAATCATAGTTTAAAATTTAAAACTTGTTCAAATACTTATAAAACAGTAATTATTATTGTGTTCTTAAATTAATAATAATTTATTATTTATTATATAATGATGTACATAACTTATATTACACATACCTGATGCATAAGATTACAAAGCTCATTTACAATCAATTCCTCTTTAGTATAAGTTCGTTCCAATAATTTTTTCTGACTAATAGAATCAACAAGTAATACAAGTAAATCAGCGTTTTTGGCTTCTCGTATTGCTCTACGAATTCCTTCAGTTTCAATAATATCTTGTGGATTCTTTCGAATTCCTGCAGTATCTGCTAAAATTACTGGATAACCATTTACATTGATGGTAGCTTGAATTATATCTCTAGTAGTACCCGGAATAGAAGAAACAATTGCAGCCTCACGTTTACATAAAAGATTCAATAAACTACTTTTTCCAACATTTGGTTGACCTAAAATACATACTAAGACACCATTTCGAAGTCTTTCTCCTTTATTAGAATCTTGTAAATGATTGTTAATTTCTTGTAAAATTTGTGATACTTCTTTTTGTACAGTAACTAAAATATCTGATTCAATATTTTCATCCTCTCCAAAATCAATATAAGCTTCTACATTGGCTAAACATTTTGCTATTCTATCTCTCCAACCCTCATATATTTTCCCAAGAGATCCATTCATTTGTTTTAAAGCTTGAATACGTTGTAGTTCCGTTTCAGCAGAAATTAAATCTGCAAGTCCATCGACTTCAGTCAAATCCATTTTATTATTTAAAAATGCTCTTCTTGTAAATTCTCCTAAAAACAATGACAAAATATTCGTTGTTAAAACCTTATATACTTTTCAATCAAAACAATTTCACAGATGACATGATATATCTTTAAATAGTGCTGAAAAGCATAATAACTAATGATAAACAAGAGTGCATGTGCTCAGGGCTCCGCTATCTATCGCGTACTGAGTTGACCAGACCGATTTTGGTAAAAACAGTTCAAATTTGGCGATTCTAGGGTATTTTCAAGCAAAGGGGATAATGAACACATCAACTTTGAAAATTTCCTCGAAAAAAAATTTCCCAATTTTTATATGGGATTTAACATGTAAAAAATCAGCATCCACAGGGTCACAGCATCCAGTGCATGATTTTTTTCGAAGTTTGGGTCAAAAAAATTTTTATTCCGATTTTTGTTCCATCTGATCGGGCGTGGTCAATATAGTCGGAAAAAGTGCTTGGATCATCAAAATCGGACCAATGGGAGCCTTAAAAAATTCCACAAACCACCCACAGGTTCACGTTGGTGAATCATGGTTTATAATAACATGTATTAACATGGTTGACCTCGGTGGGTACATAGTTTAGGTCCCTATGGTCCGATTCTGGTGATCCAAACACTTTCTCCTACTAATTCGAGGTCGCTGAATCCAATGGAATAGGTTTCAAGAAGATCCGAGATGAAAAATTTTTTGACCCAAAAAATCGAAAAAATAGGTGGCGTTGAAATTTTCACATGTTAAATCCCATAAGAAACTGGCCCACTTTGGATTTCAATGAAATTTTCAGAGTTGAGGTTTGTAGAATCTCGGGTGTCTAAAATGGAATTCAAATAGTTCATTACAAATACATTTGCTCATTTATTGGAAAATTATAAAATAAAAAAATAAAATAATAACAGAAATAGTAATAATTTTAAATAGTTTTTGACTCCTCGGTTTCGGGTGTCTGGACACAACCTAATGTTTTCTTTGCGACTAACTTTGTGTTGCTCTTTTGCTTGTTATTCGTTTCATCAAAATCTGAGGTGCAATTCAATACTTTTTATATTACTGGTTTGTATTGATATATTATATCATGTACTATAAAAAGGTTAAACGTATAGATATTTTTTTCAGAAGTTTAACCTGGTTCAGCCATTCTGCAATCTGGAATAGAATTAATAGTTTTCAAAAGACCACGAATAACAGCAATACCTCCATGAACATGAAATTCACAACAGTCTTCTCCAGTATAACTATTAGGTCCTATAATATTATAGTTTTATAAAATAAAATAATCATACAATCAATTAGTTTATACTTAAACGCACATCTTGTATTTTATTTAATACATATATAGACAACAAAAGAATGAAAGTAAAAAAAAATGCATAATATAATACAGAAAATTTATTACACATACCTGGAAACCATAGAACCATTGAATCATCCAATAAAGATCCATTTTGTGTATCATATAATTTTTTAACAGTTGCAACTCGAGGTTTTGGAAAGTGTTCCTGTGTAAATCTTCCAATATCTTGTAATACTTTTCCTGCATTATTCCCACTAACACGAACTATTGCGACTGCACTTCTTGTACCCCCTTTTAAAAAAAATTCAAAGATGTTTGGAATTATTAGAGTTTAGAATATTATACTTACATATTTGTTGTCTCATATTATATACCTGTTGCTAATGCATAGATTGTCGATTCTTGACTCTTAAAAAATGACATTTTTCTTGATACAATGTTATTAATGAAACCCATGACGGCCGTTCTATAAAAGGGGAAACCACGCATAGTACTAGTTTGTGATAACATGTTTCTTCCTTTAATGATTAGCATGACTGACTAGTTGACACACACACTTGAGATTCTTCTTCTTTTTTTTACATGTTATTCTATATTCCTGTAATTTGAAACCGATAAATAAATAAACAAACAAATTAAAACCATTTCAGCTAAATATTTTCAACAAAATGATACATAATTGAGTTGACAATTTAAGGTATAACAATAAATATATTATATTTTATATTATACAAAAAATTCTATACTATATACTATATATACCTTTTATAATTAATATCTAGAAACCATTTCACAGTATATATTTGTTAATTATAATGACAAAAATTGTCATTACTAAACCCATTTGACATTTGACATTTGACACCGCAAAAAACTAGAAAAATTTGAATTTTTTCTGGGTTTTACCGGGCCAAATTCATTACCGGGAATATTTTGGATTTTGGATTCAAATTTCAAATTGTTTGCATTTTGCATCAACACAAAAAACACAAAAACTTTTAATTATTATTTAAGTGTCATTTAAGTGTTTTATACACATTAAATTATTACAAATGAAAATGAAACAAAGAGGTGGGGGTGGGGATTTTAAATCCCCAGGGAGTGGGTCTACTCCTGGTTCTCCTGTAGGAAATACAAAGAAAAAAAGAAGAACTTCAACTGTGGGTTCCAATAGTAACCAGGGTTCATCTTCGTCACCAATGCCAGAATTAATTCCACCTCCACAAGGTGGTGGTTTCCGTAGCTCAGGTAAAATAAAATAATTAAATATTATAATCTTTATTATATAAAATATAAAATACAGAATATAGAAAAGTTTTGAGACTGTGTTGTCATTTACTTTATTTTTATTCTTTTTTTTAGGATTTGGTGATACAATTATTGCTTCAAATCCATTTGATGATACTCCTTCACAAAGTAGTGGTCCACCTCCTGGTCAACCACAAATGCCTCCACATATGAATATGAATTGTCCTCCTGGAGGTCCTGGTGGAAATGGACCACCAATGAATATGGGAATGCCTAATCAAGGAGGAGGAATGCCTGGAATGGGTCCCGGAAGTAGTCCAATGGGAAATCCAATGGGAAGTCCAATGGGTGGGCCAAATGGTCCACCTGGACCACCACCACCTCACATGCAAGGACCTCCATCAATGCATATGAACATGGGACCTGGACCTAATGGACCAATGAGTATGGGCCCGGGAAATATGGGTCCAGGGAATATGGGTCCTGGTAGCAATAGTCCAATGGGACCAGGACCAGGACAAATGGTATGTATTTTAAATAATGATATATTTCAGTAAAAAAAGAAAAGAAGTAAAAGTAAAACCAACTGCTATATTATGTCGATTATATTATTATTCTTTATTCTTATTCTCAGGTGCCTGTTGGAATGGGACAAACTCAATGGAATGGCCCTCCGAAACCTGCTCCTATACAAAGTGGAAAAATATATCCTCATGACCAACCAATGGTAAAATTGATATTGATAATAATAATAATAGTTGTACTATTAAAAAATATAGTAATACAGTACACAGAGTCTTAAAAAATATTAATAAACTGTCTTCTTTTTTTTAAAAAAATAAAATAAAATTAGGTTTTCAACCCACAAAATCCAAATGCACCTCCAATTTATCCATGTGGAGTATGTCATAAAGAAGTACATGATAATGATCAAGCTATACCATGTGAATCTGGTTGTAATTTTTGGTTTCATAGGTATTTATTATTTATTACAAGCTTTGGTTTAAATCTCTATATTATAATACCTGTTTATACAATATTATATTATACACATGTAATTTGAAATAAAATACATTTGTCATTAAAATATTTTGTTAAATTTCTATGTAGAATTTGTACGGGATTAACTGAACATGCCTACCATTTCCTGTGCCAAGAAGTTTATGCTGAATGGGTCTGTGATAAATGTCTATCAACAAAACAAATACCACTTGTAAAATTTAAGCCATAAATTCTCCTCTTTCTTTCTTCCTTTCTTTGTAAGAAACAATATATAATACTATTTAAGCTACAAAGATTTGTAAACATATAATAATAATATGTTATATGAATTAAGAATTATGAGCTATTGACTAATTTTTTAATGATTATTAATTATTAAGTATTATAGTATTATTATGATGGATGTGTACTTTTGAATACTTTTTATTTTCTGGGTAGTACACATTTTTTTTGTTGTTTTGTTTTCGTTGTTATTGTAAATTGTAAAACTATTTGAAACATATATATGTATATATATTTTACGTTTTTATATTATATTTATAGTATTTTACGCCCTAGAGTATATTTAACGAATTTTAAATTTAATTTGAAGACTTAAGATTTATTGTAATTTTTGAATTAAGATTTACTATTTTACTTATACAATAATTATAAATTATGATACATCTCACATACACATGATATCATGCAGCATGTACATTGTGTATATACATTAGATACATTATGTTTTTCATAATTTATATCATTTCTAGTGAGACATACAAAAATATTATAAATATTATAGTATATGGTATGTTACAATAACGAGCAATAATAGTAATATATTTAACATTTTGACAAATTGACTATCGAGATTTTTGATAATAGGATATAAATAGGATATATTTTTAGCTTTCGTTTAAAATTAAAAAGAAGTTTTTGTGTAAATCATACACATATTATATTTTGTGCATATTATTAAATATTACATAGTAGAATAAGATGAGATTTTAAGCTAATCATTTACTTATGTTAAAAGTTTACTTTGATTTTTTTTCTGTATGCTATAATGTGTTGGTTCCGTAAATATTTCTTGAAAAATATACTGAACCTATCAGAATCTAAGCCATACTAGAACCAGAATTTAGAGATAAAAGTACATTAGTATGAGTATTTCTACATTTTATTTAGCTCTTTATATTACAGTTTGATTGTACTTTTATTATTATGTTTTATTTTAGTCACTGAAGTGTAAATTAGAGCCCAATTGTATATTTAAGAATACTCAAGACAAAGAACAAAAAAGGTTTCGCCAAAGCTCTCTTTTATATAAAATAAATAACCATCATTACAACTATTGCCATTATTCTAATTACGGTCTTAGATTATATTAAAATATATTATATTATTCAGCTTTTAAGTTCTATACTCGTGTTACAGACACCATTTATAAAGTCCTTTATGCTATTTGACTTTATTACAATGATGATAAAATGTACTATACACACACAACATATTGTACGACTGCAATTTTTGTCTGTAAATAAATATTTTATTGTTAACATGATACAACATTATATCACACATTAAAAGAGCATTGTTACTAGTTATTAGTTTGCATAGAAAATTTGTAGTACCATTTGTAGAAGCAAAAAAAAAAAACTTTTATATATATATATACGTTACAGGTACATCTCAGTTTAATATTTTATGATGGAATATTATAAACTGTTGCGTTTGAAGTTGAGTCTCAAATAATATTATCCCATGTTTCTGGTGTGGGTATACATTATACATATATGTATGAGCTTTCTCTATAATATATAGCCACAGTCTACTTATGTATTTACAAAGTATGTACAATCTACACTTGTAAATACAGGCATTAATACATATATATTATATATATGTTATCTATAATCTTTAACGTATAACATGAAATGATGATAACACTCTATCATAATAGATATGTATGCATACATTTAGGATCTAGAGAAAATACAGCAGAGGGAAATCACAACCTTACACGTCTACCTACATGTACATCGCATATCGCACAACTATCAAATTTTTGTACAACTTCAAAAGGTTTCTAATTTCTAGCTTCTACTTTGTACTCCACGTTCGTTTTTTGTAGAAACTGTAAAACACAAAAGCAATACGTGCCTCGATTCATTTCCCCCGTCATTTTATACTTTATACTTTATACATCATCAGGATCACGTATGTATGTATCTATTGTATTATGCATTGGGCAATAATAATAAAATAATAATGTACTCGTGAACCATCCAGTGTTTTTGCAAACTTGCACTTCACCTCAGGGAATGAGCATTGAGAATGTAGAGTAAAGAGTAAAGAGATACATACATGTATGTATATTACACTATAAAAGGTAAAAGGTATTTACAAAACACAATACCTGCTGGAGATACCTGCTGGATGCTGGAAATTGGCGAAAGGAAATGGAATACTGTCATATTTGTACACATGTAATATATCAATTTTCATCAACGTGACTTTTAACTTGACTTCTCATTTCATATAGTGAGTTTAAATTACATTTTGGTCCCATCCATTATTTTCTGGTTACTATAATAAGTAATAAGTATAAAAGTACACCTATGTACATTGTACATGTTATATTTTACTTGAAAATCATTTGTATTTCATCTACGTACAATGCACAATCTAGAATGTATTTAGTATTTACACATGAGTGACAAAATTCATTCAAGGTACACATGTATTCATCTACTGCATGGAAACGATGTACGGTGTAATCTTCCGGTAGTAAAGTTCATTTCACCAGTGTTTTAGAGTTAAAATGGTTTGTTTTTGTTTTGGCTCTTTGGATCAATGTTTATGGATTTTCAAGAGAGTTGTAAGTTGTAACGATTCATCTGTATCTATGCACTGCACATTGTACATCTCACCCTTCAGCAGCATTAGATAAAAGACAAAAGACAAAAGAGGCATTACATATTTTATATTTTACATGCATTCTGGATTCTGGACTCTGGACACAAGTAAATTACTCATTTATATTATACTTGTGATATTCGTTTAATATACATTTTAGACTTTAGAATTGATATTGAATAGATACTACATATAATATTTATGCACAAATGTATTGTACATAATATTCAGAGCCTAGAATCTAGAATATAGAATCTAGAAACATTTCAGAGTGACGATTATGTTGTTGTGTTGACGAGAGGATGAGACGAGTTGGAAAGGCAGCCGCCCAAGTTCATGACGATGACTACGACTACGATGATGAACAAAATTACGACGTCGAGTGGGAGAGAGAGTGAGAGTGGGAATGAAAATGAGAATGAAACTCAAAGGAGGAAAAAGGACAAGGAAGGGAAGTAAAGGAAAACGAAAACGAAAACCAAACCACACCACCGATGACTGAAACGCAAGGGAACGAACGAACAAAAGTGTATACTGTACACTGCACACTGTACACTCTGCACTGTGCACAGTACAGACCGAGAGAGAAAGTCCAAAGTGAAAGGAGAGAGAGAGAAAGAAAGAAAGAAGCGTTCATCGATCGCTGCAGAAATCCACCATGCGAAGCGCAGGCGTCTCCCCATTACTGGTTCTTCTAACTATTCTGCTAATACTTTTTTTTCCACATATTTTTTTTCTCGTTGGGTTTCTCGACCCCAGTTGGGTCTTGAAGGGAGGCTGAGTCCTGAGAGAGAGAAAGAGAGAACGAGAGAGAGAAAGTCCCGTACAACATACAACACATTGTATAAATATACGTACAACGTACAACCTACAACCTACAAAATGCACATATAAAAAGAGACACAAGTTTACAAAGTCCTATATAGATACTAGATACATGTTATAGACTATAGACTATAGACACACATGTAGACTGTGAATTGGATTGAATTTGCCATTGCCATTGCCAGTACCATTCCATTTGCTTTTCCTTTCTTCCTCTCTTTCTTTCTGTCTGTCTGCTTTTCTGTCTCTTCTTGTCCTTGCTTTTACTTGAGTGTAGAACGGAGAACGGAGAATGTAGAATGTAGATATTCACACAACGAAGAGAGTCTTTTTTGCCGTCACCAACTTTCTCTCTAGCTACTGCTCTGGCTCTGGCTCTGGCTCTGACTCTGACTCTCTCGTCAACGAAAGTGGTATGGTAAATACAAGAGTACCCATCACATCACATAACATAGTTCAGCACAGTACAGCAGAGCATAGCAAAGCAAAGCAGAAACCGCTGATACTTCGTCGTCGTACCACCGACTCATAGCTACTACTAGTATAATAATATATTACATGTTATATGGTAGGTACATTTGCTTTGTTGAATTCTTCCACTTTCTCCTCTCTCCTTCCACAAATCCCTTTCACTGTTCACTGTTCACTGTCCTTTGGTGTATCGTGCTTGGCTGGTTGGTCTCATCCGCTCGCTCCGTATCCGTATACATTCTTATCCAGTCCACTCCAACCCAGTCAACTGACTGATCAACCATCAACAAGATTCTCATATCAAGTCAATCTTCAAGTCATCAATGGACAAGGAGTTTGAGTAATAATAATATTAATAATAATAAAGAAAGAAGACTCATTCACACACTGTTCAATTTAGTTGAATCCTAACCTTTCTTTTTCATTGTCATTGTCATCGGCATCGGCATCGTTATTGTTATCATCTTTATCATCAAAGTTGAGTCGTACTCGTACTTGTTGAGTGTTGAGTGATACAGGAATCTTTAGTTACATCAACAACATACAGCTTCATTTGTAAAATCAGGCATTTGTGTTTTGTGTTTAACAATGGTGACAAAGTCAAATTCAAAGTCAAAGTTTCTAACTCGGACAATCAGTCAGATTATATAAATAAAAATAAAAGGCTACATTTGGATTTAGATTTGGATTAGAATTCCGACAGAGTGTTACAACTCCTCAAGGCCAATGTGTGTGAGTTGTGAGTTGTGAGTGGTCCTACAAATGTAGTATTTAAGTGAGAGATTGAGAGACCGGAAGTCATTACATTAAGCTCTAAACTTGTAATCAAGTGGAATACGTTTACTATATACTAACTACACTTACATTTGTATTTGTATTCGTATTCGTAACTATTACATTGATGAAAAAATGAGGAGACGCAGAGCACACACTTTTCTTTCTATCTCTGTCAATTTAATTACATTAATGGATACTGCAGACTCAATGTGAATATGAGTGTCAAGTTGAGAAGAAGAATAATAATATCATAAGCATTTGATATTTGATATTTGTTATTTGTACAGCCAAAACAAATCCACTTTTCGGATTTTGGAAAAAGTGAAAGTTTGTGAACGGAGTTTGAGTGTAAGTAAAAGTGCAGTGCACAGTGTATTTTATATTTACAAATAAAGTTATAGTGTTTTACTATTTACTACCATCAAGTGGTTATTTGATGATCATCATTTCCAAGTTCCAAGTATCCACCGTTTATAAAACTTTTTAGATCTTTGATACTCCCGGAATCCCAATCATTACAACATTATCAACTGATATTATTATAAAATAGTAATAGACCGGATTCAAGATTAGAGATTAACGTCAAAAAACGCCTACCTCCTTCCGCCTGATTTATTTATAAAAATACCATGTACTTTTTACCCTGTACTTAATAATTTATAATTCATACTTTATAATCTTTCATCCTTCTCTCTGATTTCCAATCTTCGACTTCCGATCTCAGATCATATCATATTCAAACTTCGAAACAAGTTTACTTAATTTGTTCCAAAAAACAAGTACATAATTTGGAATACTTTCCGCTTTATGCTCTAGTTTGAATTTCGAGTTTCGAGTTTCGAGTCAACTTGAAGCTTGAAGGAATTTATCCATTCCATCGACCATTGTGTTTTTTTCATCGGTTTCTTTGGTGTATTATTTACGGATACTCATTTAATATTGAGTAGTCTTTTTTTAGAAGGGATTTGAAAGCTCACGTACACAGTAAACACTGAACCCACACATAAAAGTTTTGTACAAACGTACATATTCCACATTCAACATTATACCCAAACACTCAACACACCACACACAACACACAAGCTCACATATTATTATTATTACATGTGAAATGTGAACACTGAACACACAAGTTTTATCCCCACATCGTAAAAAAAAGTTTAATCATGATAACCTTAGCTTGTATGTAGTTACGGGTGGTAGTGGGGCTGGTGTGAGTTGAAAATAACATTTTCACGGTTCAGCCATCATCATCATCATCTTCATCTTCAGCCACACCGTCAAACATTCGTAAAGAGTAGAGAATAAGAGAATAAAAGGAAGCCGAGAGCCGATATGTCGGTAGTAAAAATGCATTATGATTAATAATAATAAACCTTTTACGAACCCGCCGATACCACTTTCTCTATTTTCACATCATTTTAAAGGAAGGAGAGGATACTTTAATAAATAAATAACGTGGATATTCTTTGGACGTGTCAAAAAAATAATCAAGTTTTAAATTCAAAAGTTGAGAGTCTAAAAGTCTAGAGTAAATCATAAAATCAAGACGTGTTTTTTTATAGGGAACCGGGAAATAAAAAGGGAGTGAAAGTTCTACAAATGAAAAAAAAGGAAATAAAGTGAAAGTTCAATATCATCTTTACATTTAATATTGTAATTGTAAAAGTCATAATAATAATAATAATTGTGATTGTGATTGTGTGATGAAATAATTGTAATAAATTTGTGGTCAATTCTGGCTGTGTCATGTGGGTGTCAGTGGTGATTCCTCAGAGGAGAAATTGTGTCTCAAGGTTAAGGTCAAGGCCGTCGATGATAAGTAGTGTAGTTTCACCTCCCAGTCAACAATCCAATTCCAAAACAGGTCATCTTCATCATCATCCTCATTACTTGTCTTCGTCTTTGTCAGCATCATCTGCTTCCAATCTTTCCTCAGTTACTTGTTCTTTGTCTTCTTCTGTATTATTTTCATCAGCTCAGGCGAGTGTTGTCAAAATTTTGTGTGAATCACTTTCTCCATCATCATTGTCATCATGTAAGTGTAGTGATAGTGATATAGATATTGATTCAGGACCTCATGAACCACTGTTCAAGCAAAATCAAATAACAATCATCCACACGGATGTTGACAAGCGTTTGAAGGAACTCCTCTGCCTCGTCCTCCTCCTCTCGTTAAAGACCTGTGTCACTGCCTACAACTACATTTACATTTACTTTTCTCAACATTTGATCTCCATCCTCTCGTTGACATCATGGCCAGTCTGGCATAATCTGTTCAAAACGAGTTGTACGTCTGGAAACGGACCGCATGCAGGTCCTCCTCCTCTAAAATTTCGGTAAATCATCATTTTTTATGCAAATATAATAATACTCGTTCTTTTCATTTTACTAACATTTTTTTTGAAACATTTATGACTGCTTTTTATAAAAAAGAATCTTTTTATACTGTAAAAGTGTTAAACTTTTGAAACATAGTAAAATGCTTGCCTACAAATTCCAAACTATGAGCTTACTGATTTATTTTTAATAAGTCGCCACACCTCCCACAGAGTAAATGCGTAGGCAGGTGCATTCAAAATTCAAACTCGCTTTTTGATAAGTAAAAGTTAAATGAACGACCCCCAGGAACAACCACGAACCTCGTTCTTTTGTTCCATTATAATAACATGCACAATACCATGGCAACTAACGAGGTTCGTGGTTGTTCCTGGGGATCGTTCA
>JABASP010002387.1:0-20510 GCA_019776565.1 Sminthurinus signatus | reverse complement strand
ACACAAAAAAACTCTTGCGTAAAAACCGAATACCAAAAAGTAATATCTAGAATCCATTGTACAATAATAGAAAAGTTTGTGGGGGTGGGATTTGGGAAATGTTTGGTTGAACTGAAGTCATTCTGGATTTCCTCTTACCCGTGATGTTGTCGCAAAGAATGCGGGAAGTGATGATTCGTCCGAATGGACTGAATAAACTTTCCAGTTCCTGTTGAGTCAAAGTCTTCGGTAAACCACTTACATATAGGTTGGCTCCTTTGATCGCTTCACTGCTGGGCCTCGCATATGAAACCTGAACAAAGAAAACAAACAGAGAAAAGTCCATTAAAACCCACATTCATTTTTAATCATGATAACAATTCATAATACTTTTTTATTTAATAGTTACAGAAATTTTTAAATTCAAATGATCCAAATATAAACTGTCAACTGCTCATCTTGTAGTTTGTATTTTGTATTTGTAAACTAGGGACAAATAGCTTTTATATAATAATTTACTTTGCAATTGCTCATTTTAATCTTTTGTATAATATGAATATGAATGATCCATGGAAAAATGTTCATCTAAATAAAAAATTATTTACGTGTAACGTTTTAAACTTTGTCACATTTTGTTTTAATGCCCCATGTCATTTGAACATTGAACACTTGCACATTGGAATATTTCTTACGAGGGACGGAAAACCACACACATTGAGAAAAGAGCTTTGAAAAAACACGTTGTGATATGTGATATAAAGAGATGTGCCTAATGTGACAAGTAAATGTTTAAAACTATTTTAGTACATGTACAATGTAGACTGCAGTTGTAGTTGTAGTTGTATCTATAGTTATGTATGGAATATGTAATAGACCTACCTACATGCATGCATGCAAAAACACAAAATACAAAACACATGAGGAAGTGAGTAACAAAAGTAGACGTACATTCTCATAAAGCTCAAATGAAGAAGTATAAATTCATTTCGTTTAGTACAGCAAAAGAGAGAGAGAGAGCGAAAAAAAGAGAATATTGCACAACAGTAGAACTGTCAGCTTGTAGCGTTCCTACTTGTCTCTGTCTGTCGTCTCTACACTCTACACTCTACACTCTAGACTCTCGAAGCTAGACACACGCCACTGTTCACTGTTCGTCTTACAAATGTGAACCAGACGTCTCATTTTCCGCCACTAAAGTGTAGATTGTACATTGTATAGTGTACAGCATACTTTATAAGATACTTGTTTGTCTGTTACAAAAAAAAACTAAATTGTAAGAGTCAACGAATGAATGTGCAAGCAACATATTATATTATACAGTGTGATGATATTGGTTTTATTTAGTTTTGTGGTACATAATATTTATGCGTTTACAATTAATTTCCTAGCACATCTATTTTTACTATAATAAAAAATACAGTGTAAAAGTCATTGTTATACGAAAAAAGTCTTTCGACTACGTTTTTCAATCAGTTTATGAGGTTCTTTGAAAAGTTAAAAGCTAAAAGCCAAAAGAATCCCCGGAATTGACAGTGACTCTAATTCTAATATAATATAGTAACATAGCAAAGACAGCACGTTTTCCAATTTGAATGAATCATGTAAACAATAAATAGATAAATAAATAGACGGAAGGGAATCAAATAGCTTATTTACAACACTCCAAGAAAAAGTTGGATACCAATGCCAATGCCAATCCGAGTCAAGTTATGTCACATATCAATATCAATATCCGTAGTAGAGTCAAGTTTGAGAGTTGTTTGTATTTTGTAAGTGCAAATACAAATGCATAAATTTGCATAGCATATAAAAGCATGTCCTCCAAATACGCATGAGTATGTAGAAACTTGTATAATGTGTGAATTTATCACCATATAATTTTCACACTCAATTGTTTGTTGTTTCTTGAAGGGTTTCTCTAATGTACTTTGGTTTACATTATGCATGTTTTCTTTTTATTCTTTTTATTCTTTTCTCACTTGTCTCACTGAATGTGATTATGAGCGATGAAGCGAGGGTAATTAACTGTTTTTTACATGAACATTGTATTTTTTTGATTCGACTATAAATATCCGATTTCATCAAAATACTTTGTTCATTAAAATATCACCATACATGAGACCCGCAGCATGTTTTGTTTTCTTGCTATAGTTCCGTCGAATCGAACAACAAGATCCTCATTACTGTAAATTATTTAGGGTGAGAAAGTTTTCTATATGCGGGCATTTCTTTCTATTATTTACTTGTGTACGTCATTGTGTACTCGAAAACAACTATAACAATAATTGTATACACATATAACTTTATGTACAATATTTATGGACAGAGAAAACTAAACAAAGCATTATAATATTCTCTAAAGGAATACAGACTTGTTTTTTTGATCTACAAAATAATGGGAGGAACTATTTTTTGCATCCACATGGTTGTGGCTCTGGTGGAGGAGAGAAGATTTGATAGTGATCATTTGAGATGATAATAATAGATGAGCCATGCTATGATTCGTAGAAAAAGAAAGCGGTGTGTGAAGGAGTAAATTTCATGGAATACATGGAATACAGAGTACTGAGTACAGTATATAGATGATATGGGAAGTTAAAAGGCAAAAAGTGTTAGTCGTGATGGTAAGTGAAAATGGCAGACCATGTGAAGAAAGAAGAAGAAATGAACAAAGACAAAGACGATGGGACAAGTTTTCACATTCCGTCCACGTGAAAAGTCTTTTAAATTCTCAAACTTTTACTTTTCTCCTCGACTTTCTTTCACTCTTTCTTTTTTGCTACAAGTCGCTCCGGAGTCGTGAGTTTTAACTCTTTCAACAATGGCAAAAAAGAAAAACTGTGAAATCCAGTTACGTATTTGCCTTCCAGTATTGTATTTTATAGCTCGTTTATAAATTCTGTACCTAACTGTACAATATAAAATATAATGTTTTCTAGATAGTCCATTTCTTTCATAATATTTCTTTTCAGGTAATATTACTGTATACTAGTACAGTTTATACATTATGCAGTGTGAAATATAATAATATTCTGTAAGCCTTTTATTCTTAAAACTTTGACTGTGACTTTGACTTTGACTGTTAAGTAAATTATTTTTGACTTGAAAGAGAAGAAAAAAGAGTATAAACTTGATAAAAAAACTGTTCTCCAATTTTAAATTGTATCTTCTAGAAAGCTACTTATTCAGTCTTTTTTATAGTAGGTTTACATGAGAATGGTGTACAAAATATGGAAAACGGAATATGTGTAAAGACTCATTACTCTGTGTTCTGTATGTTCGGGATATTGGCATCTACTTACTCTGTGCCCTGTGGACTACAAAGAAAAGATATTGTTTTCTGTGTCTATATTGGCTCATCACACGGGCTGTCAAAGATCCGCAATGTTTTCATATGATCATGCTGATAATACTGATACACTACACCACACCACCTTAGACTACATGTATCAGTAACACGAGTCGTTTAACGTTGAAGTTGAGTTCAAGTGAAATGTGAGTTTAACCACTGTGGACTTTATGAGCTAACCTTTGGTATTTCCATTATTATTATTATTATTATTATTATGCACAGAATGCATACAAGTATTAGTCGTCATGATGATGATAATGATGCTGATGAGTTGAAACATGCGGCTATCTAATATCTAATCTCTTCCATCTATCTATATCGTATTGTGTATCGTATTGCTTTTAGTGCATAAAAACTTCCTTATTTTTTTCTCGTACTGAGCACTGAGCACTCACTGACTTTCTCTTTTTTTCCGGCTTTCTGCTGTATTTTTTTCTTGACTTATTTTCCATGAAAATCAGTCTCACTTTCCGTTAAAGTCGGCTTCTGTTTCTGTCTCCGTCTCCGTTACAAAGGGAAGATATTAGGAGAAAGGGAAGAGAAAACTGTCTGAGCAGAAAGTAGAAAGTAGACAGTAGAAGATAGAAAGCAGGAGCAGATGGGAGCAGGAAGAGAAATAAGAAAGAGAAAGAAAAAAAGGATACAAAATATGCTTGTGGTAGGAAGTCAAGTGAATGAGCAAGAAGGAAAATAGAAAATAGAGGCTTCCAGAGTTTATTATAAGTGATTTCATTGCCATTGCCATTGCCCCTTCTGCCTTTCTCCATTCTCCAGTCTCTAGTCTCCATCTTTTTGCCAGTCAGCCATCAGAGACTCAATTCAACTTCAAAGGGAATACAGAATGAAGAAAATTCAATATTCTCTCTTTCTTTCCCCTTCGTTCTCTAGTAAATGCAGCCATGTCTGAGTCTCGTGTGCTCTTTACAGCCGGCAGAATACTACACACTCCGCAGTATCTAGATTCTAGTATCTTGCCTCTAGTCTCATCTTGTTCTTTTTTGTACAGTCTATGATCTACTTTTGGTTGGTTTTGGTTTTGCTCCTGACTTTGACTCTGACTCTGACATTGGTTCTTTCCCCCCTGCATTCACGATATTGTTATACATTTATTTCTACATCCATCTATTCCCACGCTGTTCGTGTACTGAATCTGCTATTCGTATTGTGTTGTCTCTTTGAAACTTTCTTTTCCCCATCTCCTGCTCTTTCTTGTAGGTGAGCATGAAGTATGCATTACCAACTTAATGAATACAAGAAGTTTCCACCACCTTTCAAACTCAGACTCACAGCCATCGATCCACACCGTCTCGTTTTCTCGTTCTCGGCTTCTTTCTTTTTTCCTCCACAGTACAGGAGTTTTAAGCTCAGGATTTCTTTGCACGCTTCTTCCTCTTGTTCGTCTTATTCTTTTTCTTTTAAAACCGATATCCGAAACAGCACATGTGTACAGTGTACATTCTGTGTGTGTCTTTCTTTGTAGCATTAAATCGATAAAATTGGTCTATCTTACCGATAGTTTTGCTAATTGAGCACAGTCAGAAAATAAAAAGTACGTTTACTTGGATGATTCAGACCTCTTGGCTCAAGGCTCAAGGCTCCAGTTATGAATAAGAGCTTTTGTATGAAGAACCACCAGAAAAAAAGAACAGAAATACGAGACCTTAAAAATGACACTGCTTCAAGTAAACTGAGGCATTTTTAAAGAATAAGTGATTGAGAAGGGAGAATGGGTAGAGGATAGAAAAGATTCAGGCTTTTTCTAGAATGCTAGAATGCTATAATGTTGGAATGTTAGAAAGTCGTGGATCTTCCCTCAAGTATTTGGTATTCAGTTACTCAAAGCTGGAAGCTCAAAGCGTATGATTCCTACTTTGTCATGTATTTATTTATTCAGGTGGTTGATCTCACAGAATAATTTAAGCTGGTCGCATCCCTTGTTTCTCTTTATGCTGTGTTGTGTTTGTTTGGTGCCACCCATTGGTAGCGTCTTGAGTCTAGAGTTTAGAGTTTAGAGTCTAGAGTCAGGAGTTTAGTCTTTGGTAATAGAAGAGAAAGCACACTAGACGACTACTCTCTTGTTCTACGTACCACACACGACATCATACTGCTTCCGACCATTTATTTCTATTAGAGTATTCTCTGTCTTCTATATCATGTGCGGTACAGTTTACAGTTTACTCTAAATGTATTGTTTTAGAATAGGCATTCTGTGTGTATTTTTTTGATATACATCTGCAGCTGCATTTTGATGCTGTACAATGTACAAGCTCAAGTTGACATGTACAAATGTGACCCGTACAAATTCGTATTTGTATCTAGTATCTAGATAAGTAGAGTCGTAACTGTACATTCTATACCGTATTTTTATATAGACCAACAGAATGGAGAATGGAGGAGAAATAAATAAATAAATTGTTCCAATTTCAAACGGTTCGCTGTACATTGTACATGTTTCTTTGGTTTTTCTGACTCTGGCTTTTGTCTTGCTCCGAGCTTTTTTTTTGCTGCAGCACATTCTGATAGATATCAAAGGCAATTTCATTTCGTTTCATGGAAATTTCAATGTATGCATTATGCATTTCTGGTCTCTTGGTTCTAGTGCGGTGCATGTGTGTTTCATGGAATCGGTTAGATGTATTTATGAGCTCTTCCGTTTAATTCAGGCTTCCACTGATCTTGAATCAGAATCAGAATCAGAAAGGTACAGAAGGAAGAAGAAGCCAATCTATAAGTTGCATGGAGCTTGCAAAAAGTCCAGAGTTAAATGACAAAAGTATTTTGAAATCTACCGCAATTACTTATATTTTAAATATTAGAAAAAAATATAAAAAATCTACGTGTTTTTGTCATGTATATATTTTTTGTGGATGTTGTGTTTCTCATATTATTACAATATAAAAATTGGTTTTATGTTTTTTTGGTTCTTGAATATTTTGAACTGTTGAAAATTCAAAATATTCATATTCCTGTTCATGTTGAGTGGAATAGAACAAGCTTTTCTTTCAGCTTGAGTTCCGAGTTTTGAGTTTTAAGCTGTTAAAAGAAGAGAGAGTTGAGAGCGTCAACATTTAAAACATTCAACATTGAACATTCAAATAGAACATGAAGAAGAACAATGAAATTCCAGTCCGATTACAAATGCTTACAACTTGAGCTGTTCATTCATCATGAATCATGATGAAAGAGAGAAAGAGAGAAACACTTTGAAGTCCAGCCAGCCAGAGATGAACGAGGCTTTTCAACTTCTCATCTTTCATTTCAGTCTCTCTTTCTCTCTTTGTTTCTTTCTCCATTCTCTCTGTCTCCTCTCTCCTCTCTTGTCCTTTCTTTATCACTCTATATATCATTCTCATTCTCGTTCACTCCATTTCCTCACAATCTCATTTTACATACATACACATACACATGTACATGCATGTTATAGTACTTGCTACAAATATTTGAAAACAAATTCTTTATCTCTTTTGCACCAACTCTTTTCTGCACACAGAACAAGAACAAGAACAAGGAAAGGGAACGAAGAGGATGACTTTGAGTATCATGCATATTCAAACTGTATGCTGCATGATAATTCTTAAATTCTATAATTAAAAAGAACAATGAGACAAAAAGAAGCCACAAATATCACCCTCTTTCTTCACTGTACACTGTACAATCTACATTGTACATGGTAAAATAAAGATAAATACATGGACATATTTTCATGTACATTTTACATTTTACACCGCTGTCGTACGACGACGACATTTCTTGTTATAAAATGAAAATGAATTTTAGCTGCAGAGTATTTTATAATTTACAAGTCCGCAGAAAGTCATGATTTGAAAATGTACACTGTACATTGTACATACAAGATGTATTTTTTGAACATGTATATTTATAAATTGTGCTTGCACATTGTACATTTATGTGTGTCTTGTACTGTGTAGAAGAATTTGGTATTTGTTTATATGGTTCTTTGGTTTACATTAAAAGTTTTCCATGAGAAAGTTTGTGGACCGCAACAGAAAGTAAGGAGTGCGGGTTCACTGACAACTGACAACTGACAGCGACCAAAGAACCAACAACCGACAGTCGACATGCTGTGTTGTGCTCTGTGAACATCGTACCACCGTAGCAATCATCATCATCATCATCATGATAATAATGTGTAGCATACTTTCTGCAGATAAATTTTATTTATAAATATAAATATAAATGTGAACATTGAACATGTCCTTTCATGATTCCTTTTTATACAGGATCTACAAATAAAATTAGAGTAATCTTCTTTTCCTGTCTTGTGCCATGAGACTAAACAAGCTTTGGATTTGAATTGGAATTTGCAAAACCAAAATAGAAATCAATTTGTGTTTTGACTACTGGATACTGCGGCTTTTGCAGAAAACATGCATTTCTCAAATGGTCGATAATGATAAATCTTTCACGTTTTTTATTTTACTTTAAAGAAGTCCAATCATATTTGACTTATATTCATATATTCATTACTCATAGTTCACAGCTCAATCAAAATATTAATGTTCAGTAAAATGGGACCAGCTTTTTTGTTTCATGAAACTTTTTGCACCAGAAATACATGTATTTAAATTTGGTGTAAAAAACATTTAGAGTAAACCTGATGTAGCAAATTGAAGGAATGCAGAATAATTCTTGAGATATCTTCAACTCCAATTTGAATTATCTGCCTATTTTATTTGTTCTGTCTTTTTGAGGTACATGATACTTATAATTTATAAGTGTGCGGGAAGGTGTGTGTAAAACAAACTCGGTCGTTCCATTTCCCGTAACAAGGAAAAAAAACTTACATAAATGAGAATAAAGTCTAATATTTTTTATAAGACGCATGCCGAGGAAAACTGTGCTTACTTTAACAGATAGTACGTGTATGCAGAATGTAACTAGATTCTAGATGTTAGTAAATTGGAGTTTACTATCTATATTCAAAGCCTATAGCTTGTTTTTGCACACTAGGAACGTCATGTCAAACCAGCCAGGCAGACAGCCATTCCTGTTTGCAACATGAATACAAATTTGAGTGAACACAAACACAAAACACAACCTTGTAGGGAAAAATTAGAGAGACGAGAAACCAAGAAGAAGATTGTGAGAAACTAGTAAAAAAGTAAAGGAGAAAAAGGAGGGAACTTGAAGATTCAGTTACGCAGAGAATGAGAATTATTAACGAATTTCGGCAAAAGTTGTGAGCGACAAAAGAACGTCCCAAATTCCTTTCTGTCTTGAGTCTTGCATACTCCAAGACTCGAAGCCTCAAATACTTGAAGCCTTGAATACTTGAATACTTGAATGTGTGGAGGTCTGGCTCCTGCTTTGTGTTCCTTGTGTTGGTTGACTGTCAGCTGCCAACAGGAACCCAGAGCACAAAAAACAGTCAAACACGCAGATAGATGCACAAACATGTATAGTGAATGCATGTATAAAAAACTTTCTTCTATCTATCTATCCATTCCTTCCCTTCATTAAAAATGGTGGACGTTTGACTTTAGACGGTAGACGGCTCAACTGACATTAGATTAGAGAGATCTCGTCCTCATCCTCCAGCTGAGGCATTTCTTGAATTTTTCTCTCGAAACAGAACAAGTACAATAAGGTACGATCTCAATGTGGAAGGGAATATCGGAATTTCCCTTCCTCTGTTCCCTCATTTCTACTCCAAATTCCTTATTGATATCCTACGTATATTTCTATCATAGGTATTCCTATCAATATTGGTATTGGTATTTGTATTAAAAAATTAATTCTTTTGGAGCATATTTGCAAGTTTGATAGTTTCCAGATAACCACACACATACACACTTTCACCCCGATGAGTAAAACGTTTCGGCATCCATATTTTCATCCAATTTCTCCTTATGAGGAAAAAACATAAGGATGACGTCAATGGACGCGGAAAAGGGAAAATGGACAAAATACTCATTCCATCATTATTCCCCATCGTTATTCTCTTTTCTTTTTCATACTCGGAATTTTGGAATTCGGAATTTCCAGTTTTCAAAGGAAAATGGACAAAATGAGTAATCTAAAAGTTGTTTGCACTGCACATTGTCCAGTCACCATCACCATCAGAATCACAATGGCACAATTAATAGATTGTACACACATTAAATATCTGCAAAGAGCACAAGCTGTCTGTCACAATCCCCACAAAGAAGAAGGAGACGGAGAAGAAAACAAAAGACGCCAAATTGAAATTAATGGATCACAAGTTCAATGGCCAAACATTGTTTGCATTTCCAAACTCTTCAAGTCAAACAAACGGAAGACAAAAGAAGGAAGAAGAAGAGGACAGCAAAGTCCTATGGAATTGGAAATGTGGAGTGAGTGGATGAATGAATGAATGAATCAAGGAAGAGGAAGAGGATGAAGAACGTTCAGTGTGTAGCTCGTAGTTCGTAGTACATTGAGTAAGCAAGAAAGTCATTAGTCAACAAGTACAATGAGTTTAGAATCTAGAAGCTAGAAGCTAGAATTGAGAGTTTACAAGTTTAGAAGTTTAGAGTTTAGAGTTTAGAGTCTTTGCGGATCAGCTCCACTCATAGAAAAACAAAAACAAATAGTGGAAATAACAAAGTGACAACAAACATCATGTCGTTCCTCCCTCAATCAGTCCTCTTTTCTCTCTTTTCCACGTACTCTCCTGTTCTGTAGATTCTACTGATGTGGTTAGCAAAGTCATAGTCATAGTAAGAAGAATATAATGCAGTGTACTGTGAGGTAATGATTTATAAGTATGTGAGACAATCCTGCTTTCTGATGGTAGAATGTAGAAATGAATGAATTCAATCCCTGAAATTCCTTCTTGTCACCAATTCACCAATTCACCATTCACTATTCATTATTCATCATTCTTTATTTTGTCGAGAAAAACAAAAGAAAAGATTGCAAATTTCAAGCATTGGAGTCATTAAATTAAATATTGTAAATGTAATGTATAATGTATAATGTAGAAAAAGGGCTCCTGTTTTCTTGATGTATCTAGCACAAAATAAAATTTATTACACGTAGATAGAATTCTGATCCCGTGGTCGTACAAGAGGAAGTTGAATACAATTGACATTGTACTGTGTATTGTGTTGTATTGTACATTGTACAATCTACAGTGTACTTTTTACTTTGTATCTTTTACAATTCCAATCCAATGTACAATCTACACTATACATTATATATATTTCCAAGGGTTGCCATCGCCATCGAGATATCATTGAAATGGAGAAGAGGAGAAAATGTCGGATGCAACGGAACTAGGAAATAAAGAATGAGGAACTTGCAACTGTCGACTGTCGACTGAGGACAAAAAGGATTGTTCAAGCCTTTAGATTCCCGTGTACAGCGTACAGCGTACAATTTACAGCATACCTAGCTCACGTATGTTATTACTGAGATATCTGAAGATTGTTCATTGTACAATGTACATAATAGTCCTCTGTGTTTGACTATGGCAGTGTCGTAAATCTTGAGTTGAAAGTCGCTAGAAAACAAAATTGAGCAACACTCCTGTAAGGTAAATTACACTCTTGGTCCTCTCTCTCTCTCTCTCTCTCGGTTTCTTTCTTTCTTTTCAAAGCTACGTCCTACGTAGCTTGTTACTCTAGCATCTAGAATAGAGAATCTAGAATGTAGAATAGAGACCGGAGACTGGAGACTTGAGACACAATGGTGAAAAAGACGGAAGTTGGCCATATTACTTTTTATTCCTACCTTTTCTCCACACATTCCGTTTTCATCCTCATACTCCATACTTTATTTATACTGTAGTCATTTCTCTCCCTGTCGCTTTCCTCCATTTTTCATATGCGTGTACACTGTACAGTGTACAGTGTAAAATGTACAATGTACAAACACACATAAAGAAAATGAGAGGAAGCACGCAAAAGTTGCATCTGAATTCATTCTGAATCCAATGTTGAAAAAAAAAAAAATTTCAATGTTCTCCTTTGTATTTTTCGTAAAAGAAGGCTCCTTTGAGCTACACACACATTTCTCGGTTTTTTATGTTTTTCCCTGTTTTTTTTTGCTCAGTCTATTTCATATTTTATACACCATGCATGTGTGTAATATGTAGTATGTAGTATTTATGTACGATCCACAAAGTGCAAAGTACAAAGAAGCCCGCATTTCTTTTTCATGTAATGTAATTTACTCGCAGTGTGTGTAGTGTGTATTCATAACATAAATATAATATGTATCACACAACACACTCTACTAGTTTACTACTCTTATAACTTGTAACTTGTAACGCACAACTTTTGAATTGCACACTGTACACTGTACATTGTACACTGTATAAACTACAAATTACAAATAACAAACTACAGGCTCTTCAACTTTTACCAGTTGTGTTGTGTAATGATAATTTTTATGAGTGGGGAAGTTTTCAAGACATTTTGTCATTTTCTCGGAAATTTCAAACTTATTATGTCTAACATACGCACAAAAATACTTATAATATAGTACATATAAACTTGTTTGAAATTTCATCTTTTATCCCTTGACAAAAATCTTTCAAAACAAGTGTACAAGAAAAAGAATACTACTGTATACTTTTGTACCATTGTTACTCGTACTCATACTCATACTCATACTTTGTACTTTATACTTGATATTGAAAGTACAGCTATTATTTTGACCATGTCATCAACTTTGAGTTGTGTAATTTAACATGTTTCCATCTTCATAATTTTTTCATTAAGTTTATGCTCCGTCTCGTTTCTACAATCCACACTCTACATTCTACATTCTACATTCTATACTCTACAATCTACAATCTACAGTCTACACAATTCATGTCGTTGATGATGATGAGTATAAGTGTTGAAGAGAGATAAAGGGTCTAAAAAAAATTTTGGCCTAGGAAGAAAAAAATATATTCAGACAAAAAAAAACTGTGCACTGTACAGTACAGATAAAGAGGATAGTTGAGACGTCAGTTGAAAGGAATGAAAAGAAATGTAGCATCGCTTTATGTAATGCTTTATGGATGGAAATATTGTAGTACATCAACTTGTGTTATGTATTATGCATTATGTGTAGTAGTTTAGTTTAGTTTAGTGTAGCCTTGTACTGTGCTGGGATGTGTTGCGTATTGGAGTGGAGTTGAGTTGAGGAGTACCAGAATAAATACTAGAAGAAGAAGACGCAGTAATAGAATGCAATTCAAAATTGGAGCCTCGTGATGACTACATACTACATACTACATGTATCTACAAGAGTATCATTACTACGGTATTACTATTACTATTATTATTACATCCACACCACACGCACGGAGAGAAATACAGATAGATTGGTACTAACAAACTACAAACTACATTCACTCTCTCACTCTCACTCTGTCTTCCTGGCAAAAAGAAATTCTGCAAGTACAGGAATCAAAAACTGAGGAGCAGCTCCATGTGTACCTACTAACTACTCTCGTACTCTGTTCTGTTACACTATGCAGTATCGTAATCTGTCTACCTATCATGAATCTGAATCCGGATGCAGAAAGTACAGAGCACATACATATAGTATCTACAAATACTCTCTCTCTCTCTCTTTTTAGCTCTCTTGCTCCTTTCATTCAGCGTTTCTTTCCTTCTTTTATAAGGCGGGTGGGCGTGAATCGGATTCTAATAATATAACTTGAGAGAAAAAGACGTAGTAGGTCCTCATCAAGAGTCAACAGTACATACATGATATTATACATGATACATGATACATAATACATAATACACATTACACATGTATGCAAACCACATTCAAATACACATAAACCATCACCATCACCATCATTCTCTCCTTTTGTACATAACTCCTCTTGATACAAGAAAAACAAACCATGGGGAAAATGAAGAAAGGTAGACGACACGATGTGTATGGATGTTGAAAAAAATGCACATAATTCTCACAACCTTCTTTATATTTCCTTGTACAATGTACAATGTACATTGTACATGCGGTTGTATTGGACTGAACGAGAGAGAGAATGAAATTTCCATCCTCTATTCTCTATTCACTATTTTTACAGCTACAGCTGTGCCTGACACAAATATAACCAATATTGACTTTTACAATCTATTACTGGTCCTTTGGATCCGAGAGGTGGAATTTTTGTACTCATGTTACACATTTTATTTTCATTTATTTATAAAGATGTTACAAAATTAAATTTTATCATTTCCTTTCATTTCATTAGTGAGGAAATCAAAGTGTTTTATTTTTTTATTGGAATTATACAATCGACACTCAAGTTGATTGTCTATAGTCGATGATTTTGGTCGCATGGAATTTATTATTATTATTATTTTTTGCTATGTACTCCATACTCAATGTGTGTGTCTGTGTGAAAAGAGTCATTTTGACTCATTTGACGAGGCTGTTATTATTATTACTGTTGTTTTTGTTGTTGTTTTTGTCATACACTGTACTCTTTGCTTTATACTCTCTGCTATATACTGTGGAATGATGGGACGGGAACATCTGGAATCTGAATTTCGTATTTCGTATTTCAGTTATTTGTATTTGTATTTGTAAATTTTGTTGTCGCCAGTGAATGCACTAGTGATTTTTTCGGGCCCTCGACTTTGGCAACCAAGCACATTTCATACCCAACTATTCATTTAGTCCGTCCATCATTTTTACTTACATTTACTGTGGTACAGTCTTAGAATCTAGATGTATTTACATCAGCATTTTAAATATATGCTGATCTCTAGTCATAACTTGAAAATTTGAGGTAGTTTAAAATGTTAAATGTAAAATGTGCAAGTGTCTATTCCTAAACCCTAGTAAATTTACTGTCTCCATGACCACATTTTCCTTCTCAATGTAAAATGTGAAATGTAAAACACACATCATCAGCATCACCATCACCATCCTCTCTAGTGTGTAAAAGATGGGATTGGAATTGGAAACGGAAAAGGGAAGAGAGCAAAAGGCAAAAGGCATGTCCTGTGACAGCAATTACGGTTTAGCCGTCTGTCGTCTATCTACTTTTCTTTTCCACACTGCGACATGTCAAACAGTACATGTAAACTTTTAGACGTAAAGATGTGGACCGATTTCCTCTTTTTTACACTCGTCCTCGCACTCTTAATAGTAATCGTGGTCGTAGTCGTAATCGTTTAGTTGCAACTTTACTGTTTGCCATTTCTCATGAACCGTTTTACGTGTGACCTGTACTCTACACTCTACACTCTAAACTCTACTCTCTACTCTAAATTCTAAATCATGTCGTATGGTGTGCTGGGCTGTCGGAAAAATTAAAAGACGACGACTGGTGGGTTCTCGAGTTGGTTCGCTGGTTGGTTGGCTCCCTGGCACTCTTCGTAGAATGAACACATGGCATCAGGGAATAAAAACTCAACCTTTTGCTTCATTTCTTAATTTAATGCATGTATAATTTAATTTATGTACTCAGTCTTCAGTCACATTGACAAAATTTGTATTAAAAAACAAGCTCAGTTTTTTACATGTACATTTTAAATATTGAAAAAACAAGGGTAGTTTATAAAATCCAAAGTTCATAGTTCAAAATTCAAAGCACACACACACACACACAAACAGGTACAGGTAGAACTTACAAAAGTATTGACCAGGTAAAATAATGAATAGTAAAGATGCACAGGAAAAAGGAAATTGGAGACATATAATAATAATAATTATTATTATAATAATTGTATAAAGAACCAAATACTTTTTTCTAAGGTTATGTTCTGGGAGTCTGAATTGCAAGGAGATTTATTTTTTTCTATAGTCATCATCTTTATCTTTATCTGGTTACAAAATGTCTGTGATATCTCCTCTGTTCCTGAGTACACTTTGGGGAGAAATGGGAGAACCCTCAAAATCCCCGATCCTCCAATCCCCCAATTTTCCAACCCACCAAACAAGTAAAACTAACCAGTTCAAGTTTCCCTTTTTTACCAGAAAACCAGAAAATCAGAAAATGGGAAATGGGTGGAATAAAAGATGAACAGAATAGAATGTATTTATAATATATTATATATTATAGCGTTAATATAATATTATTATGGTATCAGACCATATTATGCATGATTTAAGTTGGATTCTCAGAGGACCCATTCAACTTTTCATCCATCTAAAATCTAAATGTATCTAGTATCTAGTATCTATGCAAATGAAAGTTTATATGCATAGATAACATGAATACATAGATTCAGATACAGTTCTAGTACAGTTCTCGTATTCTAGCTCGGCCATTTTAATAATGATACATTATACAAATGCATAGATAGAGTACACTTTCAACTCATTTGTCAGGGATTTGAATGGTAAATAGGACTATCTCATATAATATATAGTATATAGTATAGTTTATACTACTAGCTTTCCAGCATGTAGATAATCCCATATAAATCAGAAAGAGAAAGAGAAATAGTAAGGATGACTGTGGATGGAGAGGGATAATGTAAAACAGAACATTTCTTTCATTTTAATTGCTTCTCCCTTCCCATCAATTCCGAGAGTAGGGAGTAGTGCATCTGCAGAAACTCCATTCTCCATACATCCATACATCCATCGAATATCATCACTCTTGTGGAACACTTGAAAGTCAAGTCAAGAGGGACGTTCCTATATTCACTGTAATAACTCTATTTACATTTCATGCACATCTCACATCTCCAAACTCCAAACATCTCAGACATCTCAAGTCTCAAGTCTCCAAAGAAGAATGAGAAAATTACTTTTAGTAATACTGATAAGCAAATGTGATTTCATTTCAGTCTTTTCTATTGTGTCTTGTATCTCATGTCTCGTGTATTGTCTCCCCATTCTTGTTGTGTAAAAGCATAATATAAAATAGATACATGTGAAATCTATAAAATTCGCAGTTTCCAGTTTACACCAGAATAATGATTGTTACTCTGATACAAATATTTCAATAGTTATCACACTCAAAACTAGACTAGAAACTAGAAACTAGACTAGTTATCTGTATCTGTATCTGTATTTTCTCTCCAAATTACTTATTTCAAGGACAGTATTCATAGGAAAATGGTTCAACTTTCTCCATAACCCTTTCTCTATCCTCTTTGCATGTGTAGTGTGTAGTGTGTACTGTATGATACTAAACACTTGTAGGGAATTGCATTAAACTACTGAATACTGAGTACTGATACTGATACTGAATATTGTACGGAAGAAAGTGTGTACAAGAAACAGAAACACAAAAGGAAAGTAGATGTGACGAATGCCAGAGGTAATGAGGAGAAACAAAATATTCCGTCATGGTACAGTTAAATTTTCATCTCGGAGCTACACACAACTCACAACATGAACCGTGTACTTTCTTCCTCCTTTCTCCACGGAGCAGAGTATACTGAGCTGCCTATTCCAATGAAAGGAATTCCCCGTACACTTATTTATCTAGCCGAAAATGCATTTCAGGATGCAATTGTTTCACACAGTGGTGCGTTTCAACAAACTGTCAGTTCCAGGAGCAATTCCTATTTCAGGTCCAAATCTATCTGTATGTTGATTTCACGCCAGCCGTCTCTAGTTTTCTAGTTTGTTGTGGTGTTTGTAGGTAGGAAAAGTATTTCATATTTACCATTCCTTCCCAATGTATTGATACTTGATACTTTGTCTGTACAATCCAGTCCAATCCAATCCTATTCAACACAAGACAGTCTCTAGTTTCCAGTCCCGTGGTGGGACTATAAAAAAGATAGTGTGGAATGATTTTATTGGGAAGGCGATAAAAATAGACGGAAATGGAAGGAAGGAGCAGGAGGAAGTAAAAAAGAATGAGAGGACGGTCAATCGATACAGGAGCATCATTGACAATGATTCATTACCGTACAATGTACACTGTCTGAGTATAACGAACTGCGAACAAGGGATGTGTGAAGGTAGAGGCAGAGGAAAAGGCATTAGTGCCATGTGCACACATCTCACACAATATGTACAATGTACAGTGTATCTTCTATCTTCTATCTCTGTATGTACTGTGTACACAACATTTCTGCTCCTGTTTGAACTATCCAAGATACTAGACACTAGACACTAGACACTACATGCACAATTTTTATCTGTCTGTGACGGAAAACGGTAACGGGGAAAACGGCATCTCTTTGCATTAGATTGTCATGAAGGAAAAAGGATCTCTCCATCTCTTTCTCATTGTGACTGCTTCTCTCTCATAAGTAGTTAACGAATAACGAAGGTCCCTTGTGGGCATTAACATTGTTTCCTTTCTATTTGTATTTATATTTATGGACTGTGCACAACAAACTGTGTTTCTTGTTTTTTTTCCTTTTCCTTTTCTACCTCACGATTCAAGACTCAAGACTCAAAGCCCATCCGTACAACATACAAAATACAGCATACAATATACAGTCACTTTTCCTTTGTTTCCAAATAAATACTGTAACTATAAGACGAAGGAGGAGAAGATGAAGCTCTAAATATGAATCCTAAATCCAAATCCAAGTTGAGAAAATTTCTTTTCCTTTTCCTCCCGTTCCACTCTATTTGTCTACTAGTACACTTTTTTTATGTACAATGTTTCCCTTATCTTGAGCTTGAGCTTGATATTAAATAAAGTCACATGAATGAATAAAATTTTCTCCTTCTCCGTCTCTCAAGTTTCTCATTCTATGAAATGTGAAACATGAAACACGAAACATGACACGTTTACGTATTTCTGTATTTGTAGTCTGTAGTATTGTGCAATATCTAATATCTAATGTAGACGCATATAAAAGATAAAATATAAATATACAACATGTAATATGCAAATGAAACTGTTTGCTATAAAACTCAAGCTGAATCTAGAGAAGTTGAAAATGAAAAAGAAAATGAAAGCTTATCTGATTTTTTTTCTCTTATTTTTTTTTTACTTTTACTTTTTATTTTTATCTATTTTGATGAAGAGAAAAATTTGAGACACTCTAGTTAGTTTATTTTCCCCATGTTTTTTTTCAACTTGTTTATAATGTAACTGATTTGAAATTTGAAATGATGAAAAGACAAGACAGAAATTAAAGGCAATTGAATTCCAAATTCCAAGCGTGTTCAGTGTTCAGACTCAACGTTTAATGTTTAGACTCAACGTTCAACTTTCAACTTTCAAACGTTGAAGCGTTCAAACGTTCAAGTCGGAGGATCTTCTCCATCTCCAATTAAAGTGAAGAGGGATAGTAAAAATAAAGGGAAAGGAGTTCATTTGCCGTATTCTCAACGACGTTTTTACGGTGGAAGGCTCTCTATAATAAATGATGAGCTTACTACTACTACTACTACACTGTATGTATGTATGTACTTCTCATTGAGGTGATGCTCCTCTTCTAGACTCTAGAATCTAGACTCTAGATTGTAGATTCTAGACTGTGGAGTGTGGATTTGTGCTAGACAAGAGGAAAGTCATTCTGAGTGGAAAGTAAAAGTTTAGTGTGTAGTGAATGACGGTTCTGAGTATTCTGGGTATTCAGCATATTAGTATGGCCTCGGGGTATAAAAGTAAGAGTAAAAGTGTGTTGCCATACTGCACACTGCCTCTCAAGTCTACAGTCTAGAGTCTAGGGTCTAGATTGTTCCAAACACTACAACTATTACAAGTGTTGAAGGTTGTAGGTTGGTGGTTGTAGCATATAGATATGTTTCTATATACTTTACAAAGCCAAAGGTAGTTTGTAGTTGTAGTTTGTAACTTTTACTTCCTGGTGAAAAAGAGGAGAAGGAGAAATATCTGTAGTCTGGTTGGTTTTTATGTAACTGTCTCTACTTTCTACTGTCTACTGTCTACCTAACCTCACTCTTGTGCACTTCACTCCTTTTCTGTGGCTTTCAGCTTTTGGGCCTGATCTGCCATGGTATGGTTTTTCGACAAAACCACCACAGCCAAAGTTACACTGTCATATCTTGACAATGTTTTCTTTCCCAGTTTCCAGCTTCATTTCTCTCTCCCTTTCTTTATTCTTTATTTTGACTCTTCCTCGACTCACTCCCTATATTCTTTCTAATACATCTGCGTCCTCAGCCTCAGCCTCTTTTATTATACCGAGTCATTATAGGACTAAACCCCAGAACAGGGAACGTGGAACATGGAAACATGGAATCATCATCCACATCCAGTATACTGTATACAGTATACTAGAATACATAACGACAGTTCCCCGTCCTTCATATACACACCATTTAATACGGTAGTTTTATGAATGCGTGTAGTGTACATGGTAGATGTATTTCTACGTCTACTTGTACAATGTACGGTGTACACTGTACACTGTACACTGTGGATGTAGTATATTTGGATCATTTAGCTTTTAGCCAAGTTTACATTTCATTGTAAGAGGACGAGGATTTTCTCCATCTCCTTTTCTCTTCAGCCCCTTCATCTAATCTCATCTCGTGAAGGAGAAGCGGAGAAGAGGAAGAAGAGAAGAAGAGGAAAATACGAAGACGACAACAACAACCACAATTCCGACTGGAATATGGGGAATGAAATAAAATGGCAATGGCTTTCACCACAGAGTCAGACTACACAAGACACAAAACATGAACATATGCACACGTGCACCGTTTCACTTAAGACTTTCTTCCTTCTTGGAGTAAGAGTAAAAGTAAGAGTAAGAGTAAAACTTATCCCACTAGTGTATGGTGGTTGAGTTTATTCCTGTGCCTTAAATGAAACAAAGCATGAGTAATATTGTGTTTAGGTTTTAGACGTTGATGCCTCGGGTTTTATTGTTCTTTGTCTTTCCTCCTTTCCCCATTCCATTCAACAAAAGCTATACTGTAGACTACAGACTAAAGACTATAGTGCTGTTGCTAGTTGCTACTTGATTCTGTTTCTGTCTCTACTTCTAGATTCTAGATTCTAGATTTTAAATTCAACGCACTTGATTCTTGATTCCTCTATGCTTTTGTACTTTCTACTTTGTACTTTACTCATTCATCCACCCAGAACCGAGAATATTTTATATTATTTGAGAAATCTTTATACTATACATTTTATTTGTAGGATATCATTTTATTGAATAATCCTCTCATCTTTTTGGTATTCCTGGCCTACAATATGCTAGCTTTTAGGGAGCGAGCGGAGCGAGCTCCCCTTATTCTATCATGTTGTCTGTCCGTCTGTCTGTCCGTCTGTCTGTTCTTTTCACGGTTCCAGCCAAACGGATTGACCAAATCACATGCGGTTTTTTCCATTGAC
>JABASP010002386.1:0-20544 GCA_019776565.1 Sminthurinus signatus | reverse complement strand
TTGACAGATAGATAGTATATATATATATATAGATATGATAGGTAAACGTAAATACTAAATACATATTATATGCATACATTATAGAAAAACTCATGTGCTCTTTAAAACTGTCATTCATTATACATTCAGAGCAAATGTTGTTTTTTAATTCATGATCAATATACCACACGCACACTCATTGCCATCAAAAAAAGTGTATGTCCAAAATGCTCAATATTAAAAAAGTTAAGTGAGTCATTTCATCATCAGTTTGTCTTGAGAGAGAGAGAGAAAGAGAGTATTGAATTAGTATTACTAATCTTTTGCATAATATAATAATATAATATTATTATGTAGATTATACATAATATAATTCTAATAATTGTATAAGAATCTCTAGAATTATAATTATTAGTATCTAAGTATTTTATTTCTTCTTGTGGTACAGTTTGTTTTGGTATGATATACGTGTATAGTTAGTTTTAGTTGTAAATATTTTAGAGAGACTTCCTTATATTATGAGTTCCTTTTTATTTCTTTTTATAGGTGTATTGTTGTCTATTGTAGTATTATTATGATGAACATAATAAGTAATATATACAAAGTACATCTTTTTGTTATTTGGTTTGTTTTGACGGATGATAGCTTGACAATCGTCAATAACTTTATTTATTTATGTATTTATCATTATTAGTATTATTTTTTGTAAATGAAAGTATTCATGTACACATGTAGCAGAAAAAAGTGAATCATTTTGCCGATTGCCAAGTTTTAACAATAGATAATAATAATAGTAATAATAATGTTATCATATGATGAATAGTATATACTTAATATATTTAGAGTATAAAATATTACTAATAATTTCAAATATAGTAATCATAATATTAATTTTGAATATACCTTTCTTGTACCTTGTACATAAAATTCATCCTGGTTCCTGGTTTATACATAGTTAAATTTTCAATCATATAGAATATATAATAAGTGAGTCTAAGCAATAATAATCATTGTGTAATAAATAGCATCAGCACTATAGTGTTCGTGGTAGTAAGTAGTTGTAATACAACATAAAAGACATAGTGTGTAGTAATGTTGGTAACAGTTGTAGTGTAGTGTGATTTATCTTCGTTATCTTCCGTGTATATAGATTGGCGCCTAAATGTTTTTCTCATTAAATGCGTACACCGACTCATACCAAGCTCAAGTTCATTACCTTAACCACATTTCAACCACCTTCTCTTTTAAAGTCATAACATGGAATATATTATGTGCACATTTAGAGAATTCAAAGTCATACACACCGTGGATAGAGTGTGTAATGTGTGTTGTGTATGTCTGTGTGTGTAGGCTTTATAATATATTTTTTTTATTTAACTCTTCATAATATAATGTGAATCCTACATGGTAAATACTTATGGTTTATTGTAGTAGAAACAAAATAATTGTATCATTGTTTGTTTATATGTGTAGTACACATTGGGTGTACAATAGATAATGTGCAGTACATAATATGTACATATTAGATATGTATAAGTACAACGTCAGTAAAACTAATATGCACAATCACTGTCATCATCTTCTAGAGCTCACTTAAATTGTTTTTAAATGGTTTGTCCATAATTTGTTTGTAGCTTGTATATATAGCTTAGAGTGTTATTTTAGTATTCATCCTTTGCTTTTTCGGATATTAAATAGATAGTTTTGTCGCTTTAAATCTGTAGGTAGTAGTTAGTTAGTACTACATGAGAGATAGAAAAGGTGTAGTAGGTAGTAGTGAGTACAATCAACTCATTTGACAATACACAGTCATAATATGTGAATAGTGTATATATATATATATATTTGTATTGTTGTACAGAGAGAAATATAGAAAGAAATGAGACAAGGAAAAATGATAGTATAGTATATAACAAATAACAACATAACATTTATTACTTTTAACTTCTAATTCAATATTTCCATGTGTCTACTTTTGTATGCATGTATGTATGTATATGTATATTTTTTGCGATAAAATATGACATTGACATTAGCGCTGCACCATTATAACTTACAACATTAGGAGGATAATAGTTGTAGTGATGTTGATGATGATGATGACATCATGTTGAACATGGTCCGTATTACAAATGTATTCATATACATAAATATCGGTAGCGACAATCACAGTGTTGTTATTGTAATGTACTTGCATATATATTGTGAATCATCATCAACTAGAAAATTAGTATCATTATTATATGCCTGCTACCACACTACGTTTATTGTTTGTTGTAAAATACATATACATATGTAGATCTATATTTGTACAACATAATACATAATGTATCTACATGGAGCATATGTATTATTCTTCTTATGTTTCTACTTTCTACCTTCATGAAGGTAGAAAGTTATTCCAAAATTTTGTAATAGAGTAAGTAAGAGTTTTCTGAGAAAGTAATTTATTTCCAATATTATGGATCATAATAATGATTCATGATTAATAAAACTTTCAAAATTGTTTTGTGCATTGTCAAATTTCCAGTCACTATTATAAAACTATAAAATAGTATAAGTATTATGTTATGCAAACCTTATAAAGTGTCATCTAAAATAAAAAAAAAGGATATGATAATTAGAAATATTTAAAAAGTCATCTGACATTCGATATCAGTCTCTTCATCGATCAATGTGAATGTATGAATTAATTATGACATCATTAATTCTCACATACATTGGGTCGTAAGTCGTAAGTATTTTGGGTTTAAAGGCATAATGTTTCAACTTTACTCATTTCAAAGAATTTAAAAAAAAAAAATTATGATTGAGATATTATGAGTTAAAAAAAAAATCAAATCAAACTCGTGTCATATTCAAAGGGAGAAGTATTGACAATTCTTTTCTTATTCCGCTTTTACTATTTCTCCGCATCATCAAATACTTAATACTCTTATGTGTATAAATTTTGTATTGTACTGTGTATTATGTGTGTTTGTGTGATACTAGATACGAAAACAGATATATTATCATTTGTTTTCAAAAACTATCTAAACTATAGAGATGTAAAAATAAGAAAAATATGATATAAAAAAATCAATCATTAGCTAAACACCTGGATAGGTAGGGAAGCGCATGATCACAGGTATAACCCGCGCCGCATCATCATCATGATGTGAAAGAAACTTTTACCCGCAAAATAAGCGCCATGCGTAGAACAAACAACACCCTGTTGATGTTTCTAAATCCCCAAGAAGAAATAGAATAGAGGCAAAAGAAGAAGAAGAAGAAGTCATAGTAGCATATTTTCCGTATGTTTCTTTTTTTTTCTCCCTTGTATGTATAACTACATGAAAAATTATTTTTCATGGTAGAGATACAAAATAGAAAACAGACAAAGATGGGTACATAGTACATACGTACATTCATACACACATTGAGCTATGTATTATGTATCCATCTGTTTTATTACATAAAGTATAAACTAAAAAGTATTACTAATGCGTCTTCTTCTACTTCTACTACTACTCACAACGAGAGAAATATGTTGTTACACAGAATAAACACACATATAGAGAGCAACAGTAGGATGGATCTTATGTATATATATGTATACATGTATTGTAAAATGCATTCGGAGAGTTATAGTAACATGTATAAATACAATATTTTGTAGTTGTTATACTATGTGCATGTATATACATATAGTGGATGCTTTTGTGTGAGCATCCTCCTAGAAAGAGAAGTTCTGTGTAATATGTTTCTTTGTAGGAATACATGTACATCTACATCCATGTATGTATGTATGTATGTCTTTTACGTATACCTATAATTGTATAGTTGTAGACACACTATACAACATTGCATACACATTACACATTATATTTTCCTCGTCATCATCATCATCGTCGTTAGAAAAAGATGCTTAAGAGAGAGAGAGAGTACATGTACTTTTAGCTATCTATCTACCTTTTATCTAATGTGTAGTAATAGTATGTGTATGTGTGTAGATTATTATATGCAAGTTGTCTACGTAATAGTCTCTCGAAACATGTCCAATACGATGGCGAGAAGAGAATATATATAAAATTTATATCTATACAAAATATTATAGAACATACACAGAGAGAGAGAGAGAAGCAGAAAAGGCTCTAAAGAATAATACTATTATGACTACGACCAGGATAGACTTTTCACAAGCACACACACATATGTAAGGCATATGTAAGTATAAAATTTTTATATATATACATGAGAATATGTATGTCTTTATATATAGTGTGATCACTATGAGGAAAAAACCATCTGGCCAACTATCCCCGATGGAAAAGCTTCGCTTGGGTTTACTAATACTAATACCAACATATATTACTACTATAGTAAACCTCTGTTTAAAGCTAGCTTGGGTTTGAAAAACTGTAGAGTTGAGAGAATAATATATACATAATATATATAATGTATGTATACATGTATCTACACAGTAAATACATGACAGAGATAGATACAGAGTAAGAGAGAGACAGAGAGAGAGAATATTGTTCTATAGGGAAATTTTATAGGAAGGGAGCTTCAAGCAACAGCCAAGCCTTTTCACCTCACTCACTCACTAAACTCCGTCTATCTGACATCTTTCTACAACTGTGTTTCCCCTTTATATTATTATTATTATTATATTTATTATTATTGTATTATTATTATTATCATCATCATCATCCTCAATCCTCATTAATATTATCATCTTCACATTTATCCGTTTACGTATATTCAGCACCACATACCACACAGTTTTTTATCCGGCCTGTAAAAATTTTTACACATTTGATTTTGTTCATCGTCATCAATATCAGTCAGTATATTAGAATACATTGTACATCTACACTGTATCTATCTATCATTTTTTCTTTTACAAACCTTCTGTCTTCAAATCTTCCATCCATCCAGTCTACACATTTACTTACTCTTTTCCCTCCTCTATCTTCTAAGACAATTTGAAGAAGAAAAAGGAAAAAGAAGTGATTTTATTACATCGGCATCCAAGAACAAAAAATAAAACAAAAGGAAGACGAAGAATTTTCAACAATCAATACCACATTTTGATTCACTTTTTCTTAAAAAAAAATAATCAAACATCAAATCATTGTCAACTCTGTCTACCTATCATCTCATTCATTTTAATTTATCCTTCTTTTTCTTCATCAACTAAAAAATATATAAAAGATTCAGATAATTCAAGTCAACAAAGAACTGATACATAAACCGGATAATATAATAGACCATAGTTTTGTGAAAAGTTTATAACCATTGTTTCTAGTTTTATATTGAAACTTCACATCACCATTTCAAATTTAATTTTAAGAGGATTAAAAACACAGTTGGAAAGTACCATAATATTTTTTTTATATAAATAATTATTATTTGACATCACCTGAAGAAAGATTTTAAACCGTGATTAACTTTTTTTTTACACATAATAAACAATAAGTATTACAATAATATAAAATATATAAATAAATAAATAATGAAATAAAAATAGTCGGAATCTGTCAACCATTTACATTTTACTAATAGTAAATCTGAAAACACCGACGGAAGAATTGTCTATCTGTATGTAAATATACATACATCTTGGTTTTGTTATATATATCTAAATACATAAATATATATATATACCGACCATTTTTTTAACCTGTTGCTGTGTTGCTTCTCTCTGTTGCTACTCCAGTACACGGTGCCCTTATACTTTATATATATAGTATATATATATAGAACTACTTCCCTACTAAAAGTACATACATATACTTACATCATTGTGTGTACATATACATAGTTACACACTAACTCTCCTCCACACCGAACAAACCGAAGACTGTTGCTTTTTCCATTACTCGGACTTTCGGTGTAATCCGTTTCTAGCTCGTCTCAGTACCACTTTTGACTTTTCCTCCCATAAATATATTTATTTATTTATTTTTGTCTTTCGTCTCCTCTCTTCTTCTCCATTCCACATACTACTACAACTAGTATTGTACGTAATTGACAGTCTTCATCCTGTCATTTTATTAGTACATATATATATTCGAGCAAGAAGGAGAAAAAACCCCCCTTCAACATCAAAAATAAGAACAAGAAATAACAACAACTGCTAAATGTCATCGAAATATAACACATTCTCTACTTATTGATATAACAATTTTGTTTGTGTTTTTTTTTCAAATTTTTCCTTTATTCATTTTCCTTTCTCCTCCCTCTTCATTAATTTCCAAAAAAAAAATAAAAAAATAATTACAACCAACAACAAGAACAACATCATCAGTTCGTTAACGAAATTTCCAAACAACAAACGACATCGAAGTTGTAACTGATTATCTACCTACCTACTCAATTTAATTAAATAATAACGACGTAAAATATCCAAAATATTATAAATTATACAACATAATCATAAAAACAGTCAGTGCATTTAGTTTCTTCCACCGCATTTGTTGTTTTTGTTATTAAATTTTAATTTTGCTCAATTCTGATACTACTCTGTAGTTGTATTTAAACAAAAACACCTCATAAAAATGGTAAGAATTTGTTTTTGTCAATTGTGTTTTCGTGCTTTTATCATCATTTGATATTAGTTATTAGATATTTTTTTTACACACTGATGTATATGTTTATTATGCATATAATAATAATAATAATATGTAATATGATGTACGTACACAGTACACACGTAGAATCATGTACATAGTACATGGAGTTTGATTTGGATTTGACACATAATACCACTAATGAATCAAGGCTAATAGATTAAGTAATAGTTATAATATTATGTTACAGTATGCAGGATATGACAAACAAAATACATCATGTAAACTAACAATTAGTATTGAACATTGAGCAGAGTTTGTGTATTTGAGTTGTGAGTGTGTATGAGGTTGAAAAGGATTAACGAGAAAGAGTTGAGATTTTAAATTTTTTCTTGGCGGATAGCGTCATCATCATCATTACATATATACGTGATGGCGGCGGTCATGTATGCATGTAGTGTGTAATGCATGTAGTGTGTAATGTAGACAGGAGAGAGCCGGCATGTATTGAGAATTGAAACCAAGAACAGCATACACACGGGGCTTTTTTTTCCTCTTTCTCTCTCACCCTCCATATCTATCTCACGTACAGGAATTTTGACAGGCAAAAATCCTTTCTTAGTTGTGTCTTCTTCTTCTTCTTCATGTTCATCTTCATTTTCTTGGTTCATGAATGGAAATTATTTTAGAGATGTAAAATGAACAAATATATACTTTTATACATGCAGGCAAAAGGTAATTGTAAATAAATATGATATGTCAAATTGTCAGCGGTTTATAGTATGCGTATTGTGTATGCATATGCAGTAACAAAGAAGGTAGGAATTTTCTGTAAACTTACAAGAAATCATAAACACACAATATGAAATATAATGTATACATAATTTGTAAACGTGTGTATTTTTGAGAGAATTTTCTTGTTCTTTTCCTCATCATCTATCTTAGAATTGTGCTGAGGTTTGAGATGTTCAACATTTTACATTTTACTGATTTTTTGGGGGGGAAGAATGTGAGATTTGAGATTCTGTAAGATTTACATTCTACAAGTTTGAGAACTATTGGGATGTTTTACTACCGGCTTGATATATATATATTTATATCTTATATGTCTATCTATCTATCTATAATATATAACAAGGATTTAGTCTGTAAACTGTAAACCGTTCAGAACAGTTCCTCTTCTTGTTCTGCTCCTTTTTATTTGTTTATACAAAATCCAAATCTCCGAATCCGAAGGACGGACTGTTTAACTTTCCTAGAGTTGAATGAAACCAAATGATGAAAAGTCAAACTGAAGACTCAAGTTGTACTCTTTCAAATTCTACAGAATTTTGTAGTTTTTGTCTTTATGTACGTCAAATTGAGTTGAAGCCGTGAGCCGGGAGATAAAGGTCTTAAAATTATATGGCATAAAAAATAAATTGTAAACTGAGGATGAGTATTGATAGACAAGCGAAATGTTGGTTGGTGTTTTAGTGCAAACTGTTTATTGTACAAGACATATATACAGTATACATACAACACAATGTACACAACATACGTATTTTTTTTTATGTATACATACATAAAGTACCATACTATGAAATGTGATGGAATGACGAGTATAGAGCATAATTTTGTATAAAATATAGTATAAGAAAGTGAAACTCTTCTCTCTTATCTTGAATTTGATTTTGTGTTTTGTTTTATGTGTCTGCCTTTCTGTACAATCATGATTTTCTGTATTGGTATTGGTGTTTATATCTGTGTGTTTGTGTAAATTTGCAGGCAGAGAGTTTATAGTTTTTTCTTACTGTGTATCCTATATTTTGTATTGCCAAGTTCGGCATTTGGATTTTCGACGTCCTCCTCATCCTCCACCTCCTCTGTCTGTCTCCTTTACTTGATCTTTTCCTCATCTTTATTTGGTTTTAATGTTTGGTCTGGTCTGTTTGGTTCTGTTCGGACGGACATGGAGATTTTTGTTTTTAGCTGTGATTTTCCTTCTTCATCTATTTCGTTTTTCATCCTGTTCATTTTACCAAGTAGAGGTAAGACAGAAGATCATGAAGATGAAGAGGAAAAGACTGTCTGTCTCTCCTTCTTTCAACGATGCCTGATTCCATTCTTGAGTTTTCTTTGTATCTATGTATAGATGTACATATGTACACAAGGCTCAATGTAAACATGTTAAAATAAAATGTTTCTCTCTCGTTCTCTTTGTACAAACATTTTTAGTATGTACAGTGTGCTTCATAGTTCATAGGTCTACACACACGTGTATACCAAAACTTTGGAGTGATAGTTATAAAGAAAGAATAGTAAATAGAATAGATAGGAAAAGACATACAAAATACGGCTAGAAAAATACACACACCAAGGATGCACATGTATTGGACGGAATGTCTAGATAAATTTTCATGTGAAAACCTCGAATTTCCGGTGAGGGTGGGCTACACACACAGTACACATCTGGCGTCCAACATCATCCGTGTAATCCTATTTTTAAAAAGTATTTTTTTCCTCTCCCTCCCTCTCTCTCTCTCTGTCTTTCTTATTCTCTCCCTCATCTTACTTCATCCAACGTTGCAATCGCTCTTCTCCTGTTTCTTTTCCTTTCTTTACTGTCGTCGTCTCCTTAAGTCTCCAGACAGACTTCTTCTTTCCACTCACTGTGACAATATTGTTATTATCATGTCATCTTTTTTTTCTGATCTTAGTACCTATGTGACTAAAAGTGAGTAAAAACAAGTACAGCACGAAGAATGCGGGCATGTTCCATCTACATTTTTTTCACAGAGTAGCATCGCTCATGGTTAAGTATACTATGAATACGTGTCTTTTTGTTTTTCTTGACGTTCGCTCAAAATTCACAAACTGATAACTGACAACTGACCGTACGTATATTCATTGACCAAAGTGAGCGATCAAAGCTCAAAGATATTATAATATATTATAATATTATGTAGAGGAACTTCAAAAAAAAATGTCATACACTATCAACTTCAATAATTCATAACCCTAATAATGTTGTAAAGTGTAATTGTATGCATGGGACGTGGGACACACATGGAAAATGTAAAGCACATTATAATATGTATGTCTGTTGTACATATTTTATAGCATTTAGAAAACAGTTGAAAGTTGGAGGTTGAGTTGAGGTTTGGTATGTAAATTTGATAGTACTGGTGGTGGTAGTAGTAGTAGTAGTAAAAGTTGTAGGATATTTGTATTCCTAGTTGTAATTGTCATAGTAGTGGAATCTTGTTTAGCATAATATAGTATCAATATAATAAAAATAACAAAACTGTTATGATAGTATACGAGTGGTGTAGGGTGTTTAGTGTTCAAGTGGAATTTTGGAAGAATTTATGTTACACATTCAATTGGGCTCAAAACGTTGAGAGTTGTTTATAACAGTTTTTTTTTAAATACCTTGTTGTTGTCTCTTACTATCCTATTAAATAGGATACAGTATAAAATTCACATATGAAAAAGTGGAAGAAAAATAAGAAAAGTATGCTCTATGTTCCATGTTCCCTTTTCTTTCATTTTCTTGAGAACAAAGGATGACATGTTATGTTATGGCCAAGTCCATGAACTAGAGTGTGTGTGTATTGTGTATGGTTTTCGTTTTTCAATTTTGGCTTCGTTTGTAGCTGGACTGTCGACTTGACTGACTGCTTGTATATCATGTATTATACTTCCATTTTACTGACAGTTTTCTCAAGTCTCAAGACAAGAAGACAAGATCCAAACTCATGTACGAAAATACGAGTACAAATATACAACTATGCATGTATAAAAGATATAAGGAAAATGAAAAGGAAGAAAGGAAGAAAGAAAATGAAATTTCTTATAATGCTATTATACATTTCGTATAACATGTATCTATAATATTATAAAGCATGTTTAAATTGTCGGTTTTTCTAAGGAGGAGGAAAGGAATGAATATGTATGTATTATTCGCGGTGCAGCCTTTATTTTTCATGTATAATACGTTGCCTATATCCTATATTATGCAGGAGGATGCACGCAGACATGTACTTATATCCTTTATAGCAAATTATATACGGACAGTATTAGGAGAAAACAAAAACATGAGCCATATCGTCTATCTTCTACATGTATAAAGATATACGGTCTAGTAATACAGGCATCGTGGATTTTGGTTAGTTTTTAGTTAGGATCAAATATATACATGCATTCTGTGTATCTATATACAGTATAATAAGTACATTTAAGAAAAACTATTGTATGCTCTTATTATTACGGATAATAATTCTATTTGAATGAGCCCAGTGTAATACAAAAGGTACAACGTACAATAACAGAGATATATTTATATGTATAAGGTACATAATGTATAGTACAAAGAAAATATACTAGATAAAATACAAATCCTATACTATACTATACAAATAACCATGAGATTGTAGATTGTGTATGCACATATATTATTACTACACATATATATACGAAGTTCCAACCAATTCCAAGTTTTATACTTTGCTCTTGAGGTTTCCTTTGTATAAAAGTTGATGCTGGTTGTTGTTGAACCTCATGGATGGTCGTTTTTATACTTGATATGTATATATCGTACGTAGATATGCACATGTATGTTCTGTATGGTTTAAACTTGCATTGCATAGCATCGGACAATAAGTATAATAGAATATAGAGAAACATAATGTCTCTATATAATATATAATATGTATTTGTGTGTGTATGTCCATATCCATATTATTACATATATTATACTCGGCTCGGACTCTTTAGCTTCAGTTGGTTGTTTGGAGTTTGGAGTGTTGAGAGAAGAGGGAAAAAAATGTGAAATAGAGGAGATTCAAGGATTAATAAAGCCTTAGGCTCTCTCCTGTCTATTGGAAAGGGAAAAAAGCCCTCTACTCCTGCTGCTGTAGCTGGTACTGATTGCTGTTCAGGATGAAGATAGTTGAATACACCAAGTATATATGTAATATGTAAGAATAAGAAAGGTTCAGGGAGGCAGAATGAATGCAGGTAGATGGATAGATTCAGATGGGTAGGTATGTATGTATTATGTATGTAGATAGGTTGTATGGAGAAAAAGAAAGAAAGAAAGAATGAAGAAAGGGATGTGAGAAGGAAAAGACCAGGTGAAGGAACTCTCTTTTTAACTACCTTCTTCATTATATCTTATGCATGTAATACATGTATCGTATGTAGTATAGAATACGGACAGAGTGAAACACACAAGCATTTATACATATATTATGTTCATGGGATAAATAGGTGTCTTTACCTGTATGAAAATTGTGAATGTTAATCCACTTCAGAATTCTATTCTATCCTCTTGTATTCTGTATTCTACATGTTATATATAGTTTGTGGAGATGTATATTAATATGTAACTAAAAATTTTTAGTAATAATAATAATAATGCTACTACTACTACCATTGCCATTGCTACAATTTGCACTCTTTAATATTCACTATTCACAGTATAGTGTGCACTGTACATGATGCATATGCTAGTCTGTCGCATCAGCAATGTGCTATGTATGACTAATACGAAAATACAAGTAAGAATATTACTCTTCTTACCATTTTTTTACACAGTCATTCTGTCTTTCTTTCAAAAGTATTGAGTGAATTCTAACACAATCTTTATATTCCTTTTCTTGGTTTTCTTTCTTCATCATCATCGTCATCCTCTTCTTCTTCTACTTCGTCTCCGTCTTGTTCTTTTCTCTCCCTGTTAGTATGGAATTTGATATGCCTGAGGGCGTCAGTTTAGTCTGTGTGATTGAACAGCACTTCTTTTACTTACTACACACTACACACTTACCTGTATGAGTACGTCGTATATTATCATCATCATGATCATCACTATATATCATGTACTTACTTGCTTACTCCGTCTACAGACGCAAAAGATGAGATGAAATGAGTATTGTGTGTAGATATTAGATAGTAGTAGTATTAGAAGTGGACTTCATTTATACATTTTTCTCATGAAAAATTCTTAATAATGTATGTTATATACATGTACATAGTAAATAGGTATATATTTTTTTTATTATACTACACTTGAACAAGCTGTACTACTACTACTACGACTAAGGAGAATGGCGACAAAGATGAAGTAGATTCAAGCTGTATTCGAGATAGAAAGAAGTAGAAACAGTGAACAAGAACAAAAACAAGAAGACCACATTATTTTTATAGAATGTAATACCGGATTAGTTTTAGTGGATATCGTCCAAGTCCGCAAGATACTTTTGAGTTTTGTGCTTGACCATGGATTAGTTATTGTAAGAGAAAAAAGAGTGTCCTATTACAATTTATTGGTATTCCTTGTAGCTTGTATGTATGTTTGCATTTTTATGCATGTATATTTAGTTTATTTATTTGAATTCTACAAACAATTATAAAAACAAAATAATACATACATATATACATTTATTAAAAAGAAAAATGCCATGAATATATACATGCATTCAGAAAGGTATTTTAACCTAGGTCACGTTGTCTTTACCTTTGTCTCCTTTCCTTTCTTTCTTTCTGTCTTTCATTCCGTATATATTCATATGTGTGTGACTACGTAGATATCTATCTATCAATTCAACCATCTCATTTTATTATCATATCCAATTTTGAATAGTAGGTATACTAGTTTTGTATATATTGACATAGTTTTTTTTAATAAATATACTACACAATGTGTGCATATATATTTGTGTAATATTTTTAAAAGAGTTAAAGTTTGACTCTACTTCTTTGATTTTGATTTCTTTTTAAAAAAATATCAGAATCATGATCACAATCATAATAGTAGTAAGTAGTAGGTATATTGTATGGTATGTAGGAGTAACTAATATTTATTATTCTATTCTTGTTGGCTAGATTATTATTAAATATATATGTACGGTTTGTTGGTTAGGCAGTTCATATGTATCAATATTTCCCATGTAGAGTTCGTAGTAGCAGTAGTAGTAGTTGTAGGGAATAATGAAAAAACAGAAGAAATGAGTAATCTCATTTATTGTTTGAAGATTTAAAGGTGTGTGTAATGTACATGTTACTTGATGCTCATTTTTTTTTTCTTGATTTTGTTACTTGTTTGTTTTATCAAACAACAAGAAAAAAGAAGAAGATGAAGTTGGTTGATTGTGCTTTGTTAGTATTGTAAATAGCCCATGTACATATATGTAAAACTGCATACTACTTTCGTACTTTATCACAGAAATGACACTGACGTATTAAAGAGCAAAAAATATTGACCGGTGAATGATTTTTCTTACATTATTATGCGGACTTGATTTTAATACGCTGAATACTATATCTTTGATGTGAGTTGTGGATCATATGTATGTATATGTATGTATCTATGTATGTATGAATCTCTTTTTACGGTAATAAAAATCAGTATGGAGAAATCTCTTTAAATTTCCAATAGTTTAAAGTTGGAGTTTGGAAAGAATTCAAAATATTCCAAGTACAAACTAGATTTTATGCAGTACAATGGAAATATTTCTGGTTTCCTAAAGATATTGTGAAATTGCCTTGTATATTGTGTATATATACATGTGTAGGCACAAAATGTATGTTCAATTTACGTCTGTCAGGTAGATGGTTTGGATAGAACAAGAACAGAGAAAAATGTATAATATTTATTCAAACAATAACTATTATACTACATATGATATAAATGTGACAGGGCAAACGAAGACTACACTTGATCAAGTTGATATGATGTGTTTTTGTTTTTCAAATCATTTAATATAGAATTATGTTGTATTTCAAAGGAATTGTGTGGCAGATAACAGTATTGAATATTTTAAAAAAAACTATGTGTATTGTAACTTTTTTTTTTTAAAGTATTTGATATTTGGTACATCATGATTAGAAATTGTAATTATTTCAAAATTTCCATGTTTGCATCTCTTCATCTTCATTCATCATTCTTTCATACTTACAGCCCCATTCTCATTACAAAATTTCAGGGTTAACTGTTAGGATTTTGCAAAAACTTTTATGCACACATATTTTTAAAAAACATTGGTTGTAAATGTATGTGTTTTGTTTTTATTTTCTCTTTTGAATCGGTACGTAATAATTTGTCATATATATCATGTGTATAAAAGGCCTTGCAGTTAGACGAGGGCATAAAGTATGAATCAACTAGTGATGTTGATGAGTCATAGATATGTGTGTGTTTTACTCATGATACTTTTTTTTTTACTATCAAACACTAGAGAATTTTAAAATACATTTATATCGTACTATGTTGGGTGATAGTTTGTATATTATTTATAAATTATAAATGATAAGGGACATTTCAATTATTTGTAAAATCATTAAAATGATTGTGTGTTTATTTATTTTTCTATGCAGAGAGGCTCTGAAGAACTGCTCGGTGGTGAAGGAACATCGAACAATTCATCAGTAACCATTAAAACAGAATCAAACGGTGGAGCTGAGAATAACAATGAGGCAAAGAAGGTCAAATTGAATTCTGGTGACAATGGAGCTGCACCAAAACCACGACCTAGCAAAGTTGTTCACATAAGGAATATTCCTAGTGATGTGAGTGAAACAGAAATAGTGCATCTTGGAATTCCTTTTGGTCGTGTTTCTAATGTTCTCGTTCTTAAGGTTAGTATGGTTTTGGATTCCATATAAATATATACATATATACATGTTTAATACTGATCTAATTATTGAGGTAAACTACATAATACAGAGGGTTATTATTAATGTTTTCAATTATTTATTTTATTTTTTGTTATCCATAATATAAAATAAAATACAGGGTAAGAATCAAGCCTTCTTAGAACTCGCAGATGAGTCTGCAGCCGTGGCTATGGTGTCATACTTTACAAATTGTTTAGCCCAATTGAGAGGAAGATCCGTTTATGTTCAATTTTCTACGCACAAGGAATTGAAGACGGATCAATCTCATTCCAATGCCAATTCAGCTGCACAAGGTATAATATATTATATATGTATATGACGTCCTTTGAAAGAAATGCCAGTTCAGTCAAATCCACTTTATTGAACATTAATATACTTCCGGTCAAAGACTAACTACCCTTAAAATTTCAAGTCTCTAGCAAATTGGGAAGTATTTTTTAAAAATTCATGAAATTTTATTTTAACGTGTAAGAGATGCTGTGCAGGAATACGGCGCGTCGATTCTCTGTCTAGCCTTAGATGAGTGAACTGGTATTTCTTTCATAATGAAACATATTGTTTTCCTGTACAAATTCTTTCTGGATTGTCATTATGAAATTGGATGAGAATTCAACTATAATAATAATAATTTATTTATTTCTTGTATGAATTTTAGCTGCACTTCAAGCGGCTCAAGCTCTCGTGGGTCAGGGAGATACACAAGGTGGACCAAATACAGTACTCCGGGTCATTGTAGAGCAAATGCTTTATCCTGTCACACTTGATGTTCTCTATCAGATTTTTTCACGTGTTGGTAAAGTCCTTCGTATTGTTACATTTACCAAAAATGGATTCTTTCAAGCCCTTATACAGTATCCGGATGTTGTCATGGCCCAAGCTGCAAAACTGGTAAGTCCAGGAACACCTTAACCTCATAGTCACATCATTATATAGTTAATTGTATCCTCCAAAAACCATATACAAAACCTTGTAAAAAGCCGTGATTACAGATTTACTATTGTCATTATGTTATACTGGACAAAGTAACATTCGTATAAGAAATCACTGTAGCCCGAATTTAGTGAATTAAAATTTTGATGCAACGGGAAAATCCGGACGTGGGCTACAGTGTTTTGTCTTATTTTACAAGTTTTGTCAGTCTTAGTTTACGGATTCTAATTCTTGTTTACGAGAAAAACTGCACGTAGTCAAACAATCACACCCATAACAACAATTAAATCCGCATGTAGGCATACAAAGAACTATAAATTGTACGGGAAAATCCTGTCATAGTGATTATGAGGTTAATATATAATGTACAATAATAATTAATAATATAATATTCCAATTTAATAAAACGTTCTGTTCTAAATACTCCATGTGCTCTTTTTTACCATTTTTTTTAGACACTGGATGGTCAAAATATTTATAATGGTTGTTGTACCCTGAGAATTGAGTATTCAAAATTGGCCTCATTGAATGTTCGTTACAATAATGACAAATCCAGAGACTATACAAACCCTGCACTCCCTACCGGTGAAGGTAAATTTGTTTTATGAATATAATATGAATTTAACAGCAAATAAGGGAAAAATTCATTGACCTTAGAGTGTCTTCATACAGACAATCTATCTTATATAAGGCTTGAAATTTAATTTTAATGTTCAAATTATTATGAATGTTTGAATTTAAGCTGGAATGGACCAATTTGCATTAAATTTGGGTAATCAATCTGTTCTGGGAAATCCTTTCCCACAATCTCCGTCTGCCCAACTATCATCCGGTCTGGCTGCGATTGCTGCACAAGGTATAAATGGTACTGTGAACACATTTTTTTTGTTTTTATTTTTTTTGTACCTTTTATCTATATAAGTATCATAAAAAAGGCCATTGTGTAAAAAAGCTATATATATATATCTGTGTATACAAAGGCATCTCGGTTCGTATGTAGGTTTTCATTAGTTCCTAACAAAAATCCTTTAATCCTTTTTATTCTATAATAATTTCCATTTCCCTTATGGGTTTTTTTTTGTATGTGAGTAAAATTTTGCACATTCAATTTATTCCTGTTTGAAGTTCTGTAAACAAAACCCATAAAAATAAAAGAGAGAAAAATAAAATAGGAAATAAAGGTTGCATGAATTATTTAAAATTCACGTGATGTATAGATGACAGAAAAGTAAACATGAGCCAATTGATTGTCTAAGTGATGGTTTAAAGATGGTGATGGCTTCGAGCGGAAATATAGTGTAATAAAAAAAAGGAATTCTCTGTATTTTACTTACTATCCAAAATCTACAATGTATATTTCTATCTATAATATTATTAGACACTAGACACACGAGTAGGTTTTATGAGCATGTCATGATGTATTTAAAATATCGTATAATATAGAAGTTCAAATATAGTTGACTAACTAATAGCTAATATTACAGTTCCTATTGCTTTAATTTTTTCTCCCACCATTTTTTTGTATCCTGTATTGAAAAATTTCTAGTTTACATGTATAAATATATTATAACAATGTACTTTTCCCTGATTTTTATGCTAGAGTATGAAGTTTTATTTTTATTTTTTAAGTTCCACAATCTATAGTGTTATGTATTTTGTGTAGAAGTTGTAAAATATTATGTAGTATGTATGTAAATATTATTAATTACTTATTGAATGAATTTTTCTGATTATTTATGATATAGTACATGTAGTTGAAAAAAATATTTATTTATTTTTTCTGAAAAGTACCTTTTAAATATTATTTGTTATTTGTCATGTTTATTAAGTTACTTTTTGTTTGGCTCTAATCACTTTTAAAATAATCAAAATATTTCGTTCTTTTCATCATAGGATCACTTGGGCCTCACCAACCACCTCAAAATCGATCCCATCAGACACCACATCATTTCCTCTATCAAATAGGTACCAGTTACCCCCAAAATAACTAACGATTCAACTATTTTGTATCATTAGAGACAAAAAGAAACTCCATCTCTTTCTATCATTACTTACAAGAGTTAGCAGAGTCTGCTATCTTTCTCTCTATCAGTACTGTTTTCAAAAACTTTATCTCTGTCACTCTCTGATACACTTTCTCCATATCCATCTACTATCTGTCTCTTTCTCTATATCTGTCTACCTATTTAGACTTTCTACTTTCCCCTGGCCATGATTTTTGGTGTGTGCATGTATTACTTTGTCTTTGGTTTCCATTTTTGATCTATGTAACTCTCTTTGTGTATATCGTATTATGTATCTCTTTCTGTTTTCTCTGACTACAAATTACATGTATATTATACTATCAAATTACTGATCTTGCACAATATAACATAATATACCGTATGTACACACACATGTGTGTGTGTACATAATATGAGATCATGAAATTTATTCTTTCATAATATAAAGTATTTATACATAAAAGAGTTGAAATGAAACTAAAATATTGGAAATGATGACAATGGAAATGAAATTACTGTAATAAATAATAAAGTAACTCATTAAATATTTCTTTTCTTTCTCACTTTGTTTTTAAAATTTAGGTGGGTTACCTGGTTTAGCTGGTTTTTCAGCTCCACCAACAATGCCTGGATCAAATATGCAAGTTCGTGGAGGTTTGGGTAACCTCATGGCACCGGGTTGTGTCCTTCTTGTCTCAAATCTTAATGAGGAGGTTTGAAAAAATTTTTTTATTTTGTTCTTAATGTTTCTGGGTTTATGTTAAGTGCATACTATACTTAATAAGTAATTATTACGATTACTTTTAGTTTTATATAGTTGATTTTTTTTATATTAAATTAATCTTATAGCAAGATTTAACTATGATTATTTCCAAATAATAAAATCATGAGCAATACTATATAAATGCAGGCTTATCAGTATACTAAAAAAAAATTAGGGATAATAATAATGATTTTTAAAAAAACGTTTCTTATGCATAATATTATGATATGATCACGTCTTCCAACAATGTTCTTCAATCTGACACATTTAATTCTGTTCGTCTTAAAACACTTCGTGTATGTTTTGTGTGTGCCTTGACTTTCGTATTTTCCGACAATTAATGGTATTTTTAATATACTGTCTGTTCTTCTACATAATGTACAACTTTTTGTAGTATAATATATTAAAATCGTAATGTGATTTTTTCTAAAGTATTTGTAAAATTGTACAAAAAGTCAACAAAAGACAGTATGCTAAAAATACAATTTTTGTTAGTTTATGTGTCCAACTCATTTCAATGTGGCTAAACTGCTATCATTTTTTTCGGTTTTTCTCTGTGACACTTTTCCGTGGAGCTTAAATACTGTGTTTAGACTGTGTCTTCAACATATTATATATATACGTATATGTATTATACGTGTGTGTATTGTCAAACAGTAGAATTTTTTCATGTACACAAAAACTTGTGAAAATAATAATGATAATAATTGTTATTATGATCATTATTATTGGACAAAGTTCATTTTCTCTAAATAATGATAATGATACTTTTTTGTATTATTACTATTATTATGTATAAAATGTTGTACGGTACTTTTAAATGTACTCAAAATTCAATAGTCTTAATTGTTCTTTGTACAAAAATGTATAGATATTTTATACAATAATTGTTGTTGTCTTTACATGTTGTACATTCAAGTTTATATATATATATATATATTTCACATTTACTTACTTACTTACTTACTTGTGTATATCTGGATAAAGAATTCTCTAAAGAAAAAAAAAAATCTTTTTCTACCTTGTTTTTTGTGTTTTTTCTTGTTTTCTGAGCAGACCATTTCACCGGAGGCCCTATTTACACTATTCGGTACGTTTCGCCCACATCTTTCGCCAACCAATTTTTTTCTTACGATAGTTTTTTTTTTGTTCCTACACATTCATTTCTTCCTCTCTACGGTTATTTGTTTTGTACATCTATATTTACTCATTTAATATTTTCTTTCTATATATACATATTTTATATTTTAAACTTACACTTCTCTCTTCCAACTGGCGTATCCAACCCAAGCTTTTGTGTTTTTTCTCCATCTATTGCCATTTATTACTTGCCTTTACAATTTAGAATTCTTACAATAAACTTTTCTTTCAATGAATTGTATAAAACAAAACAATAATAAATAAAAATAGATTGTAAATTGTAAATCATAAAATGAAAAGAGACTTATATAATAATAATAATAGGAATCGTTATAATATGGAAATTAAACGAAAAAAAATATGTATAAAATATAAATATAGTGTAAAGATTTGATTCAAGAGTAACTCTGAAAGGGTTTGTAAATGAAACGAGTATCAAATTTTTGTACACCATTTAGTAGGACCGTGTGATGTATTTCTTTAATTTTATCTTCCTTTGCTGTTGTTTTTTTTT
>JABASP010002385.1:0-20545 GCA_019776565.1 Sminthurinus signatus | reverse complement strand
CGGAGGGCCCGGGTTCAACTCCCACTCAATGCTGGTCGGTGGTCGGCTTACTAATAATTTCATGGTCGATGCTTTACGGCCATTGGTCGGCGACCAGTTTCCGACCACTTCGACCGTTTTCCAGCCATTTTCCGACCAATCCGACCACTCTCCAGCCACTACGACCACTTTTCCGACCACCGACCACCAGATTCTCTCGGGATTGTTAAGCTCAGCCCTTTTTCCTATTTATCTATTCATCTGCCTTGATATTTGTAAATTTTAATTAACTAGACTAACTAGAATAACTCTATTGATTTATCTATGTACTCTTCTACTATCTTTTCTCTCCTTTCCCTTTTCATATTTTTTAGACTAACAAAATTATTGCATTGAGCATGCATGAGAAATGAGAAGGATGTGCATGTGCATGTGCATATTCGTAGCCATTTTTTAACAAAACATTGTCTTCATTCGTTATTGAATATTGAATACATATATTCTGATTTATCTACATTCTACATTAGACTTTGGCAAATCGTTTTGATTTTTGATATATTTTCCTGACAATTCGACTGTCAAATGTCGAATCCTTTTCCTTCAAAAAACTACAAGAAGCAACATTCTTTTATCCTTTTATCCAGTTTTTCCTCCACATGTATTTTTAAATCTAGGAAAAATGAAACACGTGTCATTTTGATGGACTATAATGGATAATGGGAAATCAAATTTTATTTCATATGCGTATGTATGTATGTGGCTAATAAAATTTTATCTTGTCTAATAATTGACAAGAAGGAAATAATGATGAAGAAGAAAAGCGTACAAAATACACAGTACAAAGGACACACCTACCTTCTTTACGATACTTTTGATTTTTAGATATTTAGATATTTATCATTTATCGTTAAAAATTCCTTTCCGTTTTGTGCAGACGCTCCTTTACATTTAAAAGCTAATACTGTATATATATTTATTTATTTTACCTGTTGAATATTCTTTATCCCTTTAATATGTACAGTAAAACAGTACATGAGATGAAATGTATATAAAAATACAAAATACCTACGTGTTTTTTTTATTATCTCTGTCTACACAGAAGTAGGTACAGTGAAAAAGATAAAGACACGAAACTATACAAACTACCTAAATTTTATTAATACAGATGGTTATCACAGAACATAAATGTATTCTGCATTTTGTATAATATACTAAACACCTACTAAATACTAAATAAGAAGTAACTCTTTGTTTATTTTTATACTAGAAACTAAAATACAGATATACTAATGGACGAATGCATGAATGTACTCACACTACTCACTTCTCTAATTTTGTTGTGTATATATCAACATTTGGGTAATTGCCTAGAAAATTTGTATACAAATCATCTTTTTCTCCACTCACACCCCACACAACTGCATGTGCACATAATACATAAATATATTATGTACTTATACCAAGTAGTTTGTAGTAAGTAGTAAAATTCCTAATTCAATTAATTAACTTAATAATTTCCTTTTAACCTTAACCTTTAGTCGTTGGCTTGCCGTTGTCTGTGATGTACAGTATTTAGTATGTAGTTTGCATTGTGTATATGCAGTATGTATGAATTATGAATGCTTAGTGCATGTGTTGTAAAAGTAACTTTTGTCGACTTGTAGTAAAAATTCTCTTTCATTCTTTCTAATTTCGTTCTTCCTTTCGTTCATTCTGTATTCTGTCGTTCTGTCTTTCTCTCTGTTCTCTGTTTCATTCTTCTTCTTTTTATTTTACTATGTACTATTATATGTACACTTGTACAAATTTATCTATATCTAAATCTCAAAGACATTACTTGCACCTGCAAGTGGTGTTGAGCGATCATAAAACCCAAAAATGTGTATATATTATGTACATATATGTTTTGTACTTGCGTACTTGTGTATATGTATCAATGTATTATGTATATACAAACAAACCAACAAAAAAATGTTTTTGTTCTTTTTCCCTTTTCCATGTCCTCACTCACTTACTTATGTGTACACAGACGCTCTTCAATCGGAAACTCACTGAAATCCTCAAGTAAAAGAAAATCCAGCTTAAAGCCTGATGTTGCAGCCACCCGAATTCAAGCCATCTACAGAGGGTAAAAACACGTACAAATAATACATACTAAAAAATATACATAATAATAATACTGAATACCATGAAAATCATGAAAGAGGGTGATTCATTTCAAATTGTACATCTACAATCTGCAACTGTGAAATTTTTAATTCTGGAGCAAAACCTGAAAATCCAAATGGTATTTTTCTGATTTTGAATTTCCTGATGAAAACTGAAAAGTCTATTCAAACAAAAACTGAAATGAACTCTCTGACTCTTTAAAAGCTCAAAGCTCAATGAAGTAGGAAAACAAATCTGTACGGAATGAAATGAACCACCCTTTGTAAAATGTGAAATGCTATGCAATGTCTTTGTGTGTCTGCATGAGAAAAACATAAAACAAGGAGCAACCATTTTAATGCTCCTGTTCTTTTTTTTTATTACAACTTACAATTATTATTATTATAATATAAAATGTAAACAAGGAGAAGAAGTATGTGATAAAAGAAATGTAGATGTACATGTAAAATATCTGAGAGAACGTTTTAACGATTGATGTGAAATGTGAAGATGACAATTTTTTGACAACTGATTTTTGATTTGATTAATTTTATGTATTTTCAATTCTCAATACATGAGAGGAAAAAGAGGATTGCGTTGATATGTTTTCATGCTCAATTTTTCAACTTCTTCTTCTTCAGCTTCTACATAAATGCTTCTTCCCGTCATTTCCCTTAATTTTTTTTTATCTACTTTTGATTTCTGATGTCCTTTTCCCTTCTCTGTATGTTTGTTGTATGTATGAGTCGTCTACCGCTCCCTCACATTCCCATTTTTACATGTACATTCACACATACCTTTGTGTTTTGTTGTGTACTGTGCTCCTACTGAAAGAATTCTTTCAGATCTGAAACTGTACATTTGTATCTGTAATACAGATTCTGTATCTAGTTATATATATGTATCATCTAAATATATAACGTACAATAATATATTTCTCACTCTCATTCTGTCTGTGTGTCTCACTTTAATTTTTTTCCTATGTATAGTGGATACATATATGATGTGTGTGTACCTGTTTTTATTCATTTACAGATATAACGTTCGTAAATCCAGATCTAAGCTTGGGAAAGGAGTGGAGACGGTCGAGTGAATAGTATTATTATTTATTATGTACATACACATCTACCATAATATACATGTACATACTTACATACTAAATGTATACACATTATATTATATTTACGTTATATTATATTATGTTATTATTATTATTATTGTACTATTACTATTACATTATTATGCTACTTACTTACTTACTTTACTTACTTACTTGTGTACTACTGATACATGTACATTTTTTTTCTCGTTGTGTGAGTGTATGGTGGTGTTTTTCGACAATGGAATAAAGAGAATGGAATTTGTTGAGAATGAACATTATACGAACACACATAATCTTCTCACGTACAGATTATATGCATATATGTATATTGTATATATTCGAGTTCCATATAATATACATACTACATACCTTTACCATTTACCTGTGCACTGTGCATCTACCTACATTATATTATTATGATATATTATATTGTTGTCTACATGTATAGATTGTAGACTGTAGACTGTAGACGTTATGTATGTAAGTATATTATAGTTTATCTCTATTTGCCCTGAAGGGTAACAAAAAGCACACAGGGGTTGCCTTATTTTTCTTGATCATACATAGAACTCTAGTGAGGGTCAGTTTGGTACTTGCATTCATCATTCACCATGATTACTCGGCATACTATATTTTTGCTATTATTACATTTAACTTGGAGTTGTAAGTTGATACTTTTGATACTATTAATAAAAAAATATATATAGATATTATTACTATTTTTTATCCATATCCTCATCTTTTCTTGTCCTTCCTCTCTTATTTTTCTTTATCATCTTGATTCTTGATTCTTTTGAGATTCTTGATTCTTGATTCGGAATTCTCTTGATCTTGACAATCCAATTCAATCTTCCCTCAACATCAACCTTCCAACTTGAACTTATCATAATATACAAAGAATTTTTCTCTCATTTATCAGTTATCAATATTTACCTGTCTCTTATCTTTTTCCGGCTAATTTTTTTGACTTTTGACTTGTCATGGTGTACCTATCTCCTAAATATTTATTTATTTGAATATCCGGCATCCGGTTTATTCAAAATAAGAATAAAAAATACAGATATTTTTACTCTGATTTATATTGTTTATGATTGTGTTTAATTTTTCTTGTTTCGGACTCAAAAAAATAAAGTGCAAGACGATACTGTGAATTTCGGTGTGCAAGTGGGTAAATTCAATGTGTATCATCATGGAGTAGGCGGTGACATTTATGCGGTCAACTCCACTACATTCTTTATCAAAAATTTTAATTATGACGGAAATGGAAAAGATACCTTCTTCTGGGCTGGTGAGTTTATATTATAGTTTTCAATGTTTTCAATGAAATGTCAAAATCTGTTTTAAAAATAAAGAGAGAGTATAGTGTGTATACATAGGGGAAAATATGAAAAGATTACTAGATATACTTGTAAATATGAATTCATATTTTTCCATTTTTTCCAAGACCATTAAATATTTTAAATTGACAATTAATTAAGTTGGATTAAAATAATTATAGGTGTGAGTAATCAGCCTGGAAGTCAAGGTTTTATTATTCCTGATCGACATGGGAGGTGAGTACATACATATGTCAGTTATTGTCAATTTACATTTTATGTGCAACTTGAATTCATGTAATTCTAAATGTCATTTATATTTTTGATTAGGACAAATGTTCTCAAGAAAAGTGACAATGAAGACTTTACAATCACGTTACCTGATGGGAAGTTGATAAGGGATATAAAATGGCTCGCTGTTTATGATCTCACTAAATTTGTAAGATTTAAATACAAAATATCATGAACATTCCAAGTTTAATCAAAATTATACAATATAAAAGAATTTCGTTGTATAATATTCATTTATAGCAAAACTTTGGGGATGTCTACATTCCTGAAGGTTTTGAACCTCCTGGAGAAACACACCTTCAAATGACAATCCGTTCAGATGACATTAGTTGTGATAGTGTGATGGTTTTGGATCTCAAATCGTTGGTTATTGAACGACTTTTAATTTTTGCTGAGGACAAGGGTAAGCTTTATATCTTTTGAAAAATAAACAAGTAATATTATTTGTATGTTACTTGTGCAAGTATGAACCACGTAGAAATATATTAAATGTAGTAATAAATCATCACTACAATTGGAAAATAATATAATATATACTTTTTCAGAGCTCTACTTTTGGGTCGGGAAAGGTCATGTACCAAGTAATAGAGGAACAAAAATACCAGATGAACTTGGATAGTAAGTTTTGTGATAACCAAAAAAATTATTTTTTTTGTATTTATATATCAATATGAAATGCTTATAATGTACTTGTAAGTCTAATGTGTACCTAGTAACATTTTGCTATTTGTTTCAAATTACAGTTTGGAGCCTCTGAGAAATTATCACAATGAGGATGTTAAACTTGTACTTCCTGGAGATTTGATGTTCAGTACAATTGATTGGTTGGCAGTTTGGGATGTTCATACGAATACTTCATTGGCTTACATCACATTTCCTATGGATCTCAACGTACCACCGAATCTTCGGGAAATTTATGTAATTCTATAGTACATGTTTGTCAAATTTGTTATTTACAGTTCTATTAGTTAAGTGACTCCTTTTTGATATTGAAATTCTCATCAATGCTTGTCTTTTATTTTTATTCAAATCTTCTTGACCATGTGAGACAAAAATGTAGAAATCTCTTGTTTAAAGTTTTCAAATCAATGCAACTGAATATAGACAAAATTAGTTTGAAAAACAACATACACATTTTATACAAGATAAAGGACTATATAGAATATAGATAGATAGTCATTATAGTTGACCCTACATATCAATTTCACATTTATTTCCTATTTTCTGCGTATGCTGTCCTGCTATTAAAATATTATACACTACGCATTTTGAGCATTTTCAAAGTTATAACCTGAATTTTAATATCTTTGTTTTATTAATTATTTTCACAGAAATATGAAAATACAGTTCCCAAGTGTGAGCAATTACATAGAAATCTTCAAATTGGCTGGGATATTGTGGGACAGACCATCACCTTTGAAATTGTTGGACTTGTTGGTAAGATTTCATTTTTTACATATTCCCTCTTTTTATTCAATGTATGCAGGCCTGAAAAGATGATAATAATATGAATTCTAAACTCTAAATTGTTTTATTGCATATTTATAATAGAGGATGATGACTGGATGGGCTTTGGTATCAGTGGAGATGAAAATAAGACGAGTATGATTGGATCAGATGTAGCTATTGTCAGTCTGAAAAATCAAGCTCCTATAGTTCATGACTACAAAATTGATGCTCGAGCTCCTGTAAGTATTTTCAACAAACATTCATATTATATTTTTTTAAAAGAAAATCAAGCTTTTTGATCATTATCGTATTATATATGTTATGCAAAATATATTTATTTTGTAAAATTTTATATTTGACTTGACTTGATTGAATACGGTTTATAATCTAATGTTTCTTTGTCTTTTCCTTTAAAAAAAATAACAGTGCTCTAGTGGATTAGACAATTATCGTGGAGTATGCAAGGACACATTGAGTGGTGGTTCTGATGCTTTTCAACTTTTAGAAGGCAGAAGGGTTAGTATTTATAATTTATAAGATGTAAAATTGTGTTCTCGGTTAAATCAATAGATGTCCGATATTTTATTTTTTCTATTTATAATTTTAATGTATTTGGTATTTAAAAAAGAGCTTTCATATTTCAATTTAATTTTAGACACATTAATTAAATGTACTCTAACTTTAATACCGATTACGAATTACATTAATCCTAAATCCTAAAGAGTTTACCCTGTAAAAATAAATACAGACTCAAAAAGTCTAATAATCTCTGTTTTATTCCGCCAGATGGGTCCATTGACGATTGTGAAGTACCGAAGGCAGTTGACGAAACAGGATGAATATGACAAAGAGTTTAGCACATCTAAACCCGTCCCTATCATTTGGGCAATCGGGAAACTAATGGCAAATGGAGAACCAGGTTTTCATCGTGTTTGGTCCAAAAGTCTTAAATTGCTTAAACTCGACCGTAGTGATGAAGAACGAAGTACTTGCACTGATTTTGTTATCGGTGAATCTGCTGTGTGAGTTCCTGTTTTCTCATTTTTTGACATTTTGTCCACTTTTATCTACAAATATATTATGTATACATGTGCTCACATATATTTTACATTGTTACTGTTGTTATTGTTGTCGTTGTTGAAATAGTTTTTTCATCATTGTATCACATTTATTGAGTACACAAAACTTTCTTTTTTTTTTCTCTCTTTATATTTGTTATTGTTGTTGTTGGTTTGTAAAAAGTAAAAAGTTTTCCAATTGACATTTTATTTTATTTTATTTCCCGTTGTTAGGAATTATCCATTCAATCTCGATTATTTGACTTCCATTCAATTTTAAATTCTAAAAGATACATTGATACAATTGTATTTTAAAATTGAGGCGTTCTCCATTTGATATTACAAAAGTTATACTTTCGCTTTTTACTCAGTCAAATTATTTGAACTTAAATATTGAATTTAGAGTAAGGAAATCAAGTTTTAGCCAAAGATTACTTTACTATTTGTTTCAAATGAATCAGATGAAAAGTTATAGTGTGTGTAAAGTATGTTTCAAAAAAGGAAAAAGGGTTCTATCAAAAAAAAACTTGGAATAAATTAAAACTAAAATAAAATTGTATCTTTATTCATATTACAACGAGGAATAATTTAAAAAAAACAGAGTTGTAATTGGTATAAAATGATCATAATATTATTAAAATATTGATTAAATATGTTTGTTTGTATTTTGTATGTTATTTTATAGTAAACCATGGGAGAATGCAGAGCTTAGGGATAGAAATTTGCGGATGTTTAAAGCTAATCTTGGGCCATCAGGAGGAGAACGTGGATATGAGGGTATGAAGAAGACAGGTTCACCTGGATATAGTTGGTACATTCAAGGATTCCTCACTCCTGAAATCTACATGCAGCGTGGCATCACTTACTCATTCAAAGTCGAGGGTGGAAATAATCCACATCTCATCGAGACTTACCATCCGTTTATTATCACTAATGAGGTAATAAATACACTAACACACGCGTATTCACTCCTATTAATACAATGTACAATGTATGAAGAATATTATTAGAATATCATAATGTATTATGCATGAATCTAGTATGTATAGTTGGTAGTGTAGTTACACTCTCATGTCATGTCTACAAAGTACACTGCACAGACACAGGGCTTTCACACATAGGGACTTTCCCTAATTATTTTTTCCATGGGGGGCTCCTTCATCATTCGTCAGGCAGTCAGTCGCTCGCTCATCAGCAGCATCGTGATAGGATAGTTTCTATATCTAATACATAATCATTTCCCATATTATTTTTTCTCTCCTTAGTTGGATGATGAGGAACGTGCAACTTTATACTTTGTACTCATCAACATCATATGTAATATGTATGTACAATGTAGATTGTACATCCAAAATCCGAAAAATACAATGTATGGTGTACGAATATGATGTGCCTACATTCTACGTTCTACGTACATGTATTCGTGTATAATTTGGATGTGACTCGTGCTTGTGGCCTTTATTTATTTTAGATTTTTTTTTCTCTCGTCTACACATCCCAAGATTAACGATGAAGTTGATTATTATGTCATCATCATCACCTATGATATGATGGTGAGGGTGGTAGTGATAGTGGTGATGATGATAATGTAGATAATGTAATGATGATAGAATATAAAATTGTACACATAAATGTACAGTATACAATTTGTGGAGAGTCTCAATAGGGTTTAGTACAAATGAAACAACAGCCTTTCATAATATTGTATCATGTATTTTATATGATGTATACATATCCACGAATGTATGATGTATAATGTTACCTTGATGGTTGGTCTGAATTCTGGGCTCTGGGCTTTGATAATAACGTCATGTAATTCAATCCATGATATCTTCATTTTCACTCACGTTGTTTTTAAGAGTGTGCGGTTGTACCTGGGTTCACCACCGTCTCATTGAATCCAACTAAATCAAAGCGTATGCTGCATGTTGTATGCTATCATAAAAGGTAAAAGGTAAAAAAGTCAGATTCATTTACGCATTCACGCATAAGAGCTCAGTTCTCTTCATGTACTTCTCTTCTTTTTCTCGTTATTTCTTTCTGAAATTTGCCCGTAATCGAAACGGGGAAAATAAAAGAAATTCCAGTATTTAATGGTTTTAATGTTTTAATATATTTGAAAACTGTAATGACTGGTTCTACTTTTTTATTTTTTTACAATATAAAATATAAAGCTTTTTTTGCATTTCATGAAGTGTTGAATTTAAAAATTTCCAATAATTATTTATAATTTTGAACGGAAAGTGCAGCGTAATTTTCAAAAGAAAAAGATAACAAAAATATTTAGTTTCTGGATTTTGGATCCTTCAGGTTTATTTTTCATCATGGATTCCTGTTAAAAAATCTTAAAATTGAAACAAAAACAGACAAACAGATGTAAAACAAAACAGGGTAGAATTATAAAAGATGATGATGGTTTGGTACTTTCACTGATGACTGTAATTCAATCTTCAAATCTTGTATCCTTATTATGTGCAAGTGTTGGTTGGATGGATGGTTGGATTTTGGTTTAGGCTATTGTCATCCATGTGTAAAATACAATGAGCAATGTACATTATGGCGAGCATGTATGTTTTTTTATGTATTGTGTATTGTGTTTACCTACTACTTTCGCCTTTAGTTTTTTATGACACTGGATGAGTATCACCTCCATCTAATGATACTTTCACCATTATTATTTACGGTAATGATAAGACTAGGAAACCTGTGTATATTGTTGTATAATATACATTGTATAAAAGTTTTCTCTCTCGACTCTCAACTCTCTCAATGTCCATGAATTGTGACTTCTCTCTTACAAAACTCTGTCAAATTATCACAGATCACAGCTTTTATTTTATTATTAGACGACAGGCCTTGAAACGTAGTTTGTAGTTTCCTTTCCTTTAATAATCAATTTAATACCACACTGAGATACAGCAATCAGCAATAACAACAAAATAATATACTTATTTTTGTTTCACTTTCTTTTTTCTTTGAATTTCTTCATTCTTTGGTTATACTAAAATTAAAATGAGAAAAAGGAGAGAAGAAGGAGAGAAAAAAGAAAGAGTTGGGAATAAACATCACATAATGACATAATATTACAGAAAAAATATATTTATAGTGAATATGATTTGATAGCTGTGGCACGTTAAAACCTGATTGCACGTTGCTTGGAATAATTCGCAAAAGCCTAGTATAAAACGTGATAGTTGAGTCACATGTAAAAATAAGTTTAACGTCTTTAGTCTCTAGATTAAAAAGTTGTCGACTGAAAACAACAGCATAAAATAAGATTTGGTAAAAGAAAAGGTCGTCAACTTTAAATTATAGTTATATAAATAATCTTTAAAAAATTGGGGCAATAAAATATAGTTTTATTTTTACATTTTGAATATTTGAAGATATTTTTATATGAACATGAAATAAAAAAATAAAAAGTGTATCTTTTATTTACTCATTTTTTATTTTTTATTTTATTTTTGTTTTACAGCCGGTGGGTGGACATGAACCAGCTAAAAATAAGGTATTTTTGGCAGGAGTAGAGATAACTCGTCGGGGTCAACCACGTCCAATTGCTGCAGGTCGACTTTGTATGTGGCGTCATGAGTCTACAGATCGTCGTGCAGACGCCTCATATGAGACATTTGAGAGGTATAGAAACACATTAAAATTTAGGTGTGAGAACGGGAGTGAGCCTGCTATTCTGACAGTGACTCCAAATAGTAGCTGGCCGGACGTTGTTTACTACCATAGTTATTCACAACCCAGCATGGGATCTCGAATCCACATTGTGGACAATTTGTATGGTGTAGCCCATCATACATTGACAAGTAGTAGTAGTAGTAGTAGTAGCAATACTAGAAAAAGTCTCTCAGTGGTCTCGTATTTATTTATTACACTTACCAGTCTTTTCATTTCTCTGAGTGTCACAACAACCACCCGTCACAATCATAACCATAATCATTATAGTCTGTAATACAAAAGTAACAAGTACATACTCCATTATTACTTTTATACATCATCAACATGATAATAATATAGCCATAGGATACGGTAGTTGTAGGTTCTTATTTTTTAAATAATGATAATAATAATAATCAAAGGTATAAGCATTTAAATTATTCTCAATAGCTTATATATTATTATGCTATTGTGTATTATGTAAATACTAAATACTGAATACGAATCATATAAATATAATAAGAGCGTAAGACTATCCACATACATAGTTTTAGGATAAGGGACGAGAAGTAGAGAACCGGAACCAGAATGTGAAAGAAAAAGAATGAAAAGAGTGATTTTTTTTATACACAAATATTTAATATTTATAAATTATATCCATAATCCATATCATAATTTTTATAATGATATGATTTTTTTAATATTTTGTAATAACAAACCACACGACATAATAATATTTACATGCAATACATGTGCATATATTTTGTATCTTGTATTTTGTACTGAATAGACTTTACAAAGAAACATAAATTATAAATTACTTTTTAGTATTTTGAGTATTGAGTTTTGAGAGTAACAAACAATCAATATAAAGATTTTTGTAAATAAAAATGGTGACAATCATGTAACATGTGAAAACTTTACATTCTATGTATTATGTATGTTCTGTGTGTACAATTAATGTGTATTGTTCAAATGCATTATCCTGCATATATATTCATTATTTGGTACTATTCCACTCTAATTTTTCATCACCACTTAAATCCTTACAAATTTTCATTTATCGTCATTTTTCAAATTATATTTATATCAAATGTGCTAGAAATATGAAAAACAAACAGACGCCTTTAGATACTTTTACTATAGCTTTTTTAAAAGATTCTTACTGATTGAATTCCATCGCATCTAAAAGCCTGCCCGAATATCAATCATTTTATTTCGTGAAGATGATTAATGATTATCAAACAAAGAAAGTTCTTTATTATTTAATCTCATTAGATTTTTAATTAATTAGTTAGAAATGTAAAGTTGCAGAAAAGTGCGTTATCTTGTACCAAACATTTTGGTACTATTTTCATGAAAAAAAGTACAAGATAATTATTATTTCCAAGGTGAGAAAAACTAACTAGAACCTTTTACAGCTTTTACTTTTAATGTTTGTAATATATTTAGAAAATCGTTACTTTTTGATTCTTTATTAGAAAGTATCTAAAGAAACCAAGAAAAAGTATTTTTGAATCCTCATATTGCATCTCTGTTTCTATGTACAATGTACTATGTCTAAATGGAATCTGCATACAAAGTGTAGAAAATAGAATATAGATATTTTCCCCACGTCTTTCTCAAGTGGCATTTAGCTCGAGGGGGCTCAGATCTATTATGGCAGCTCCATGTATCTACAATCTACAATGTATAATATATTGTACATTGTACAAGAGTACAAGTAACATGTATATTCGTGTATCCTATTGAATTTCCTCGAAGAATTTCCTCTCTCTCCTCTTCTCAAGTCTCAAGTCTCGAGTGATGCTGAATGCTGAATGTTTTGTAACAGTATAGACTTGGACTGAGATACTAGTACAAGATACTAGTCTCTGTGTTCTTTCTTCGTTTCTTTCACTCTTGTCTTTTTTTACATCTCTTTTATTCTCAATCTCATTCTGTCGCTTTACTCTTTTTAAAAGTACATATTCTCCGTGTGTGTCTCTAGTCTCTACACTCTACACATTACACATGAATATGCGTGTAAGAAAAAGAAATAGAAATAATCACATTATCGCATATCATCCTCGTATTTCCCTTTACCATCCTTCCTTTTCAATTTTTCTTTTATTATTTGTTATAGTTCAGGTGTCAAAAATGTGTTACTGTATTTTCTACTCACACAATGGTTACGTCATGATTTTTCCTCCTCAAATTTTATCTACATTTCTTCTGTTTATTCTTCTGTTTACCCCTCGTCATTGTCATGTTGTTTTGTACATATGGGATAGTTGTAGCTTTTGTAGTGGGACATAGTTCTAGTTTCTACTTTCTACTTGTAGTTGTAATATTATAGTTGTATTGTAATTGTAATCGAATGTTACATTGCATTCTCATCAAAATTAGCTCTCATATCTTTTATCTCAAGTTTTTTTCCTTCCCCCTCAAAAAACTTGGAGCTTACATGACATTCATACATCATACATCATACACAAAGATATCTCAAAGAGATACACATCACACTTTACACATGGTTTCCAGCATCACCATTCAGTTTTTCATAAAAATATTTCCATTTTCAGTTTCATCACTCTCTGCCTCTGTACATAAATAAATAAATAACTAAATAAATAAATAGCATACGGCATCCGAGAACTGAAGAAATGAGAGCCGAGAAAATTTCAAGATGAAAAAAAAATGAACAATCATAATTCATAATCACACTCAAACTCTTGAAAATATACCTATTTTTATAAAAAAATTTCAGCATCCTTTTTGAACTTTGATCGAGTGTAAAAATGTCAAGAAAGTGTTGCTTTAAGCTTTAAATTCTATAAAATTAGAAAGGATATGACATATGACAAAGGGCTCAAAATAACTACAGACTGCACTTTTCCATGCTGTTTTTTACGGTGTAAAAAATAGTAAAAAGGTGGAAAAGTGTTCAGTTTTATTCAGTGTTTCACTCTGGGTAGAAACTAGAAGTAATAATAGAATACTTTTTTACATTTTATGTGTATGCATTTAGAGCGATTGTTAAATAATTGCGTAAATTATATGTATTTTATATTACTAGAGTTTGGAGTTTGGAATCGAGAACGGAGAAATATGAAATATATGAGTATTGAACATTGAACAAGTAACTAATGAAAGGGTTCATGTTTAATTCTAGACTGGAGGTTTCTGACACGAAATCCGAAATCGCCTAATAGCCGACAGTTTTTACATGTTCCTAATTGGACTACGTGACAATTTCAAGAGTTTTTGCATCGGTCATCACGTAGACACTAGACACAGAATACAGTGTAAAATGTAGCATGCATAAACCAGGCGCACACGTCTAATCTTCCCCATTCCCTTCCTTCGTCTGTCTTGTGTCTCCTGTGTACCAACTACGAACCAAAAAGTACTAGGTTATGCATGCGGGCTCTTCCTTTGATATGAAAATGAACCATGTACAATGTGTATTCTGTACTTTGTATTTTGTATGCATATGAAATGTATCGATTCTATTGATCCCAATAACGCACAAACACACACACAATTATTTAGATGCATGCATAAGAAAAAGAAAAAGTGACGAGTGTACAGTGACGAGTGACGAGGAAGGAATGGGCGAGACATCCGTTTAGATTTTACATTGGCATTGTGGGTTGAAATGTGAAATGAGAAAATGAGAATAAAAGTGTTTGCAACAGTGTGAATTGGAAATGTGTACAGCTATAATGTGCTACTGCTATAGAATATAGAATATAAAACTCATGTTCCTCGTTCCTCTGGTTCATGCTGTGCAGTGTCAAATTTAAATTTTCAATTTAAATTTCCCATGTCGCTTCCATGTATTCAGTTTCATTCGTAGATATTTCCTTGTTCTCTTTTTTACTTTTTACTTCTCCCACACCAGCCAACCTGCCAACAAACAAAATTGCAATCACAATCTTCACAATCTCATACAAAAAATAACCAGGGTTATCTTTGAAAATGTAAAAGAAATACGTCCATGTTTTTTTGTATAGGAGAGATTCACTTTGAGAACTTAACCCTCGAAACTCAAAGTGCATTTTCTCTCAGTTTCAAGTTTGGAATTTTAAATGCTCCAGAATCTGAATTTCTTTTCTAGATCGTGGTAAATGAAGATTGAAGGTTGTCAATTGAAAATAATATCCAGATCAGAATTTCCATCTTATCATCTTCTTGTGTGAACAGTAGACTTTAGTATTTTCCGTCTCTCATTATTCATTATTCAGTAGTTCAGCAGTTCAGTAGCAGTACTTATTCAGTTTAAATTTCATCGACAATCGGCAGCTAAAATTGAACAAGAACAAAGATACTTCTATGCAATTGAATCAATTTGGAGTTTCTTATTTTTTCATCCATTTTTCGTGGAAATAAAATAAAAATAGAGCCAAATAATTTACATTTTAGTGATTTATCCCTCGATTTGACGAGCGCTAGTCACCAATATAAATGATAAATAATAAAATTTGTAATTTGAACCTCAACGTTGAGTCAAGAGTCAAGAGTACAAATATGTTTTTTTACCAGCTTTTTCCATCTTTTATATTTTTTCAAAATACAATTACACTATAAAATATAAAATGTTCGGGATTTGAAAAAAAAACAAAGGTAATTTTTAATTTGTCGCTTGATGACAGTACAAAAAACAAAAAACTTTCAGCTATAGTATTTATTTTCTTACAATTGGCGCTTGCGATTTCTGATCGATGGAAAAATGGAAAAGTACTGCTTGGATTAGAAATAGTTATTTTTACAAGGAAAAGCAGACGTGTGTTGACCGTGTCACGTTTGAGGTTCACTGGGACTAATGAATCTTTGAGATAAGATTTTAAGGCAAACACATAACTCATCGTATCGTGTTTCATCCTTCATCGTGTTTTATATTTAATCACTTGATTTTTCGTGGAATCACAATAAAATAAGCACGAAGGATGAAATACTAATAAAACGTAAAACGCCTATCGTAAATTAGACGACTTTCCTCCCTTTTTTCTTTTACTGATTGTTGATTACTTCAATCAAGTACAAAAATATATATTTAATATGTTCATTTATATAATATATTATACAGATTCAGAAGCTTGGTCATAATTCGAAATTAAATGTCATCTCGAATAGATCTTCACCACAACTACTTTGTGATATTTTGCCGCATGTAAAAGCATTAAAAAAGGTTTTTACATCTTTGCACAAAATTCCAACGGGACATTTCTTATCTACTTTTGGATTTTGAATAGCTCACTCTAGGCTCTAGACTCCAGTATGATTCAGTGTCTTCAAGTTTACTCTCCCTCACCTCTTGCGTTTTGTACATTGTATGTTGTGTGGGTCAGGTATGGTGAAAAATATAAAAAAATCTACATGAACCAGGAACAAGGATATTACGCAGGCACTACACAAAATACAAAATAGGTTTATACAAAAACACAAAACACCTTCACGTCATCTTGAAATCTTGCATCTTGAACTTGAGCTTCAACTTTCCGTCTCCACTTCAACTTTCTTCTCCACACCACACCACTCAAAACAAACAAAACGCATAATATGCAACATGTTCTCACTCCTTACTCCTTACTCTTTACATCTCTTACATCACTTACACTTTCATTGCACTGAATTCAATTGAGTTGAGTTGGTTTGAGGACCAAAATAAGGTAAAAATGTCCTCTGAAATGCACTTCTTGCACTTATTTTATTACTTGTAATGTTGTCAGTTGTCAATTTTAGATTTTCAACCTATTTTTTCTATTTTTACTTTCTCAAAATTCACAATACCTTTTTGGTTTATCTGCTTTTCTGCTCCTTTTCTTCTTCTTTACAACATTCCGATTTCAAATTTTACAATCTACTAAACTCTGTCACTTTAAATTCAAATCAATCAAATTTTTAGCTTTTATGTCTCAAGTTTTATATTTGTATTTGAGATTTTAGAGCAAAGTTCAAAAGTTCAAACTAAAATGTTTTACTTTGGGCTCTAGATACTAGATACTGGAAAGAGAAGCTAACGAAACTTTATGTTAAAATCAAACGAAAAACGAAAGAACTCCCATCTTGATTATTGATCAAGTATCTACGTCCTCAGACTATAAAACTCGCACTCATTGTTTGTATAAAAAACAGTACCTGAAAAATTAACGTCAAAGGGGAGTTTTGAAATTTGAACACTGAATACTATAATATTATAAAACCATTTAGTTTACCTTCGTCTCTTCTAAATTCTACGTCCACGTTTGACCTACATGAAGGCTCTTCCTTTGAATTGAAAATTGTAAACTGATCCTGAATCAAACATCAACAATAAACCCTTTGACTCATGATTAGACATTAGAGAGCAAAAAATGCATACTTATTATTTTATTCCAGAAAACACAAAAAGGGGTTCACTTTTCATATATTCTTTATCCATTTAGTATTTAATATTTAATATTTAGGGTATACAGAATAAATCTCAATAATGATAATGATAATAATTATCATTAACAAGTAACATCATCCCCGTCATTATCCACTCATTGTTCAGACAAAAATGAACAATGCATGAAGAGGGAACAACGGCCATTTGTAATTTTCATTTTCATTTGTAAAGCCTATATTTATCATTTATCATCATGGAGGTAGAAATCCAACTATCCTTTGAAAAGAAAAGAAAAAAGCCCTACAAATAAAAAAGGAGGCAAACTGAGTTGAATGCACATTATACCAATATTTTATATATAATTATTATATTATACGAATAGAAAAAGAATGGCTGATAATAATATAGATGTAAAAGTGATGATTGTGATTATGATTATGATTATACTGGTGGTGGAAAGGATGGAGAAGGAGAGTAAAATGAAGTAAGTAGGTGCTGATCAATGTAAATGTGGAGGGTCTGAATTTTGAGTTGTGAATTCTGGAGTATGAATGCTAATGGGCGTTAACATATTATCCTTTGGGTTTCTTTGTCGAGTTCTTTTATAATTCATTTTTCAACCCGGTGGTATGGCGTGGTGTGGTGGATGGTGTGTATAGTGCATAGTGCATAGGGGCGTATGTACTATGTACAAAGTACAAAGTACAAATACAATATTACATAAATATATAGGTATAAAGAACAGATTACACAAATTATATATCAAGTATGAAGTGTGGAATATGGAATATGGAGTTTCGAGTTTCGAGCTTGGAGTGTAGAGTATAAAGTGTAAAGTATAGAGGATAGAAGGGAACATTCAATGTTCAAAGCTGCTGCATTTTCGACTTTCGCTGCAAGATCTCTCCGTTTCTCTCTCACTGTTGTGTGTCTGCTTGTGTGTGTGTGTGTGCACTCCACTCGTTAGCTGGTTTTTCTTGTAGGGGTGGTAGTTTTGGTTTGGTTTGGTTTGGTAGGTTGCCTGGTTGTTTGGTTGGTTGGTTGGTGGGCTGGTTCAAGTTCTGGAAGGAATTACGGGGCAAGGAATTAAAATGTACAGCGTAAAGAGCTCCAACAGATTCATCATCACGTTCCCTACACGCGCTCATTTCTACACTATACATTCTACATTCTACATTCTACAGTAGCTACTGGATACAAGATACTTTCTATCTCACTCCTCGTACATTGTACATTGCACACTGTACAGTTTATGTAACACTCACAACTACAGAGAAGAGACAAGAATTGAAACCCGGGTTCTTTCCGAGAAGTTGGGACTGCTACTGGGATTGGGAATTGTGGAATTGGGAGTCACTAGCTACTCTATTCTACTTTATTCTAGTCTAGTCGTATTCGTAGCTTCTAGTTGGTCTCTTATAATAATAATATGTACAATTCAAAAGTTCAAAGTTGGATACATCATACACCATACATCTTATACATTATGTAGTATTTAGTACATACTACGTGCGCTAATACACAAGTTACCAGTTACCAGTTACTAGTATTTTCAGTCTACCGTCAACTCCTTTCCCCTTTTTTACACTGTGAAATCAAGTGTAGAATTCGAATTCCTCCTCTCTCTTCACTAGCAACATACTAACTACATGACTTTCACAGAAAATGGAAAACCCGTCTTTTTTTTCTATTTACCCTTCTCTCAACCCTACGACTTCGACTTTAACTTTCCTTTCGAAGTCGACATCCACATTCAACATCCACAACGTTGTCTTTAGTCTTCAGTCTTCAGTCTTCATCCTCATTGTCATTGTCAACATTTTCCGATTTTACGGAACAAACCCACACCATTTCAGTAATGAAGTATGAATAAGAGCACGAAACGCACGTTTTCCCTTCCCAATTTTAAATCATCCTGGATCTGGATGTAAAAAATGTGAATGTACATGTTATGTAACAATATGTATCTAGTATCTACATTCTATGTTGAATAGAATATCTATAATTTAGAGAACGTATATATACAGTCTTATTGCTACTTTTCTCTTTTCATCTTTTACTCCTTTCATTTTTCTTTGTACCTTTGAATTCATACTCCATTTCTTTCATTTCTTCAATTTTTGTCCATCCAATTCTTTACTCTTTCAACTTTCAACTCTTCATGTATTTTATGTATTATGTAACATGTCCGTAAAACATGGCATATTTAGAGATTTGAATTTTGATTTTGAAGAAAAGTTGACGATAAAGATGAAGATGAAGAAAGAAAGCTATTCTTTGATCAATAATTCCAATATTTCCTCAATGCAATTGCAATTCAAAAGTCAAACGTCAAACGATACAGTTAAAAAGCTGACGATCTTCAAAGCTCGAAGCTGATGAAAAAAGGTCAATAATTTATGCAAAAATGTAGGATACCTTTCATTGAAGCAGTAACAAAAATATATCTATCATCATCTATACGGCTTTAACACTGACGTGCACAATATTATTAGTATTATTACTATTATAATACACACACACAAGTAAGTATAAAGTATACATATATAATAAATTTTGGTAAGTACAGTCTGGCAAAGTTAACATGATTACTTATATATGTATATTAACTTTTAATACGGATAGGAGTACTAAGTACTAAAAGTACTAGGGTCAGGAGTTGTGGGATATACAGAAAATATATACAGAGGACACAGATACAGATATCAAAATATAATAATATACACATATGAGTTTGGTGATATACTCACAAGTAAGTATAAGTGTATAATATTATTATATGAGAGTTTTAATGTTGGTAATTGTGTAGTCATACTGCATATAATATAATATTGCAAGAGCATGAAAATTGTATAGGATATATCTGTGTAATATTATTGTATATCTTGTGTATGCCGCTATTAACAAGTTGGATAGTCTACTACACAGACTACAGACTATACACAGAGAAAATATAATATAATATAATATTATACTATATACTTTGCTTCTTCTTCTTCTTCTTCTACTTGTTTCCTTCTCTCTCTCCTACTTCTTTTTGGTAGTGGCATACACAACACACAATACACACACACGAAGCTTACTTACATTTACACTGACCTCATTCAAGAGTCTCAAAATCTCATTTTCAGACGACCGCTGATTGTTGTGGATTGTGGACTCACTCACAACCATAATCAAA
>JABASP010002384.1:0-20553 GCA_019776565.1 Sminthurinus signatus | reverse complement strand
ATAGTTAAACAAACTATAAAATATTGTAAAACACTGTAGAACGGTGAAGATGATACAATTCGGCTATTCTTCCCTATAATAATTTGCAATTACAATAAATCTCATGTCTAATAAATTGTACAATGTACTTACATGTACAATATTACTCACATATTACATTACAACGATTTTTGCTTCTTTATTTTTTGACAGCTTATAAAAAACCAGATCGTCTTGATGATGCACATCATATGGAATCCGTGGCATTTGAGTTTGGATTTGAAATGTTCAGCCTCCTTGTAGAAAGATTAGCACGAATCATTAGACTTTGTGATTGGAAAAATATCATGTTGGGACCCCTTTCGATTGCAGTACAAGTAAGGAATAAGGAATGATGCATATATGTACATACATCATTCCGCATTTGTGAAAGATACACGAATTAATTAGTAATTATATATATTATTTATCATACTGTGTGAACTAACTGAAAAGGCGTTTATTATATCAAAAATAGCATATAAGCGGATGCTGTATCATGTAAAATGATCATGGGACAATTTATAAAAACTTTCACCCTCTGTTGTTTTTATTTCTAGCTTTGGATTTCCTGGTTGAAGCACAATTCTCAGTTCTGGGCTTTTGAAGAGCGGAGTCGACCAGTTTTTTGCGTGAGGTGAGAACTTTAATATTATTATTTCATTTACTTTTTTAACTGTGCCAAACCAGTTGGGTTTCTGTCAAAGTGTTCAAATTATCACTATGATTATAGTTTGCACATAAATTAGAAATGCATTAATTAGAGTGTCTGTATTAACTGATTTATGCGCTTTGTTCAAAACCGAGCCCGTTCTGCCGATAACTATCTAGAAAGAAAATAGGAAACAAAATAAATAAAAAGGGTTCATAATATAATTCGTAATTTTCCAGCGTAAAAATGTAGTTGGAAGGCAAATTACTTGCATGAATCAACAAAAACAAAATGTGTTTACTTTTTAGGATATTATTTTGTTTTGTATGTAAATGTCAATACTACATGCTACATGCTGCGTTATATTTCTTTTAGACATTTTTTATGACACTTTGTACTGTGTTTGCAATTTTGTGCATGAAATTTCACAAATTGTCAGCTTTGTTTCTTTGTTTCAAATTTAAGGGTCATTTTAAATGTTTTTTCCCCTATGGACTATGGATATATTGGTTTAAAATTTAGAGTGTACTTTGTACTTGGTATGGTGTACATATGATGTTGTTGTCAACATCAATAGGATATAAACTATATGTTGCAAAAGCTTTGTCGGTAATGGACTTTAAAAATTAAAGTTTTGCCTAGTTCATGTTTTATTGTTGACAGATGGATCGGCTGAAAAACAATAGTTGAAAGGTTTCTGCCCAAATATTGTATGAATATGGAAGAAATACTATAAAAATTAGAGATTAGGTTACATCATTATGATTATTGTCACAATTCAAGTTTTTTCCCCCTCCTTACTCTGCGTCTTTCATGGACAATCGCATACCAATATTTTGTCACTTTGTTTCTAAGGGTCATTCGTGTATAGAAGTATAGAGTGTACAATAGAGTATAAATGCATTCTACCTCTACTTGTAATCTGAAAACTTTACGTAATAAAATATTCAAATTATTGACAAGTAAGTAATAAGTAAACTTTTTCATTTTTAATAAACCAATGATATATTATAGTATAATTTATATTACATTGTATAGTAAGACAAATTATCATTATTAAATGACATGATAATTGTAAAAGGTTCATAGTTCATACACATGTGTATGTGAATTGTAAATTCACACACAGATGGAAAATTGATGCAGGAACCACGTGCATAAAGTTAATATTTTCCTGGTAGACCTGGTGTACAAAGTGTAAATGTGAGAATTTTATGGTTGACGAAAAATGTAATGTTAGGTTAGATTCCTTTTTTTGTGAAGATCAACAGATCCACACAGTATTACACTTAATGTATTGTCCATCTTTAGATGATATTAGTTATTAGAGTGTGTAAACTCCCTTAAGTGATTTTTTAGGAAGGAGATTTTTTAGTACATAGTACATATAATATTTTTTTTTATAGCATTTATGATAACTATGATGTAGTGCATGATTAGATAACAATTCCGGTGCTCCTAAATATTACATGATGAATGAGGCGCACTATATTGAAGTTACATTTTCACAATGGCCTATGGGGGCTATTGTACACTTCCATTTCAAAGAGAAAGTATACTACATGCATACATACATACAAGTATGCAAGTACGTATAATACATGTTGCCTGTTGCCTTTTGTCTAAGTATGTGGATTGATGGATGAATGGATGGTGATCTCTAATGATGATGGTGATGATGATGAAAAAGAAGATGAAGAAGTATGTATAGTTATTACATTTTACATAGTAGAAGCTGTATAGTATCTGCCGGAAGAAAAACACAACTGTAAAAATGTCATTTCCTTGTGAACTTGATTCTTGATCTTGAATCGCGTTCGCATTCCTCAATGTAATCACTCCGAGAGATGTCTCATCTCACTATGTGTTATGTATTCTCCATTCTTCTATACGCCTTCATTTTTTTTCCGTTTTCACGTCTCCCGTTAGGTCCATGCTAGAATAATAATAATAATAGTTGTCCCTAGCTGTTGATGAGTGTGTAAGAATAGACGTATAAATAGGTTACCTCAAGTGAGCATATTCTGATGCTACATATTATAATACATGTACAGTGTACACATTACACATGCATAGATGTGCATAGAAGTATGCAAATTCAAGTGACCAGTATACAAAGGAAGACAGTAGAGAAACTAAATGTGGAGAGAGTATATATATAAAAGATGTAAGACTTTAATTCAAAATGGGCTATTGTGGCTTTGTAAAGTGTAAAGTCGACTGTCAACAGAATCTTTCCGTCATTTATCCTGTAGATCTCATGGTGATGGTACAAGTACTTTTACGTACATGTACATGTATGTATGTATACAAAAAATATAATGAGGCTATAAATCAAATTTCATTGGTCGTAATTTAGAGCTTAGACCGGAGAGACAGTCTGAGAAAAGAAGTTCAGTATGCATGAATATATAGTATTATCATCATACATTATGCAGTACGTATATTGAATGTGTGTCAGTGTAAATGAGAAAGCGGATAATTGGGTGACTTATGTAATCATTTTTCTAATTGAGGTTACTTTTAATCATATTTTTCGGAGATGTTCAAAATTCAAAACTTTACAACTAGACTAGGCACTTCGTATCAGCGTGGGTATCATTACTATAGGTGAACTTGAAAGCTTTTAATGGCTAAGAAATGTATGTAGCATAATATTCTTCGGTAAAATTTGAAAAAAAACCTTACTCTTTAACATGTGGTTCTCCATAAGAAAGGTTTTGCAATTTACTGTAGGCCGAATAGTGTCGTTCAATTGTATTTATGCTGCATAATAATATGGTAGCATAAAACGTCTGAGTTAGGAAAAGAGACAAAAGTATATTTGAAAATATTTAATATTCTTGGTGCAGAAATAATAATTGTAGTATAATCTATAACATACGGGTTATTTTAGAATACGTTATTTCATTGCAATGAGTAATAATAATTGCAAACATATTATTTGGTATAACAGGCGTTTGATGAAATCTAAAAGTGAAAATGCACGTGATCGTCAAGATGATGTTTGGATGATATTTGCTGAATTGATGACTCAACTAGAAATCCTACTTGTAAGATTCAAAACCACTTTTCCAACTGTCAAAGAAACACAAGATGAAACATATAGTAGTAGTATTGGACGTCTTCCTGAATGCATTTATTTAGCAGGATTCGATCTTTTTGCTGAGAATAAATTTATGCACAGAGAGTACTTTGTTCAAAGCAAGTTTGATGCTGTAAGTCAATAATAATACTAATAGTAGTTGAAAAAGATTATGACATTTTCAGTTGATAAAATTTGTAATTCCATAGTCCATGTAAATCAATTTTTTCAGTGTTTACTATAGGGGTTTTTTCTTGTTTTTTTGTTGTACTAATTTTTACTTGAAATTCTATAACTTTTTAGGAAAAAGCTTTCCTTTATGTAAGATTTCGACGTATTTATGGATTTGGGAAAGATGTTGTCAAGAAAGTAAAAATATTAAAGAGGACCCCGGGCTTCTACAAAGTAAACCAGTACAGGAGTACAGCTGTGATTATACAGCCTAATGAGGAAACGATAAAAACAACCTGTGGACTAAGAGAGGTAATTCCGTATTTTTTTCTCTTCAGCTCTATTAAATAACTTGGACGTTTTTATAGCATTATGACTTCTACTTGCATTTTTAAACTCAGTTCTTGTTGTCGTTATACTTTTATATACTCTTGGATTCTTATTAGTAAACTCTTGGATGTATTGCGTATTATACAGTATGCAGTATACATGTTGCATGTTACGTGTATTCATGTATTATACTCATTTTTAACATGTTGTTGGTGTTGGTGGTTGATTTGTTGTAGAGAAATTGATGAGAGGAAGGAATGTGAGCAATTTTTTTTTTGAGATGATATAGAACACGGAGAACAATATTCATCCACAGCACCTTGTATCTATGTTCTATGTATTAGATATTACACATATTATACTTCTATTCATCTATTGAATACATGTCTCTCGGGACGTGTGTGTGTGTTTATACTCTGTACATATTACTTTTTAGTTGATTTTATACGTTCGTTTTGGTTAGCTAGTACCACTATGATGACTACTACTACTACTTCTACTACTATTGCTGCTAGTAGTGGTCGTAGTAGTAGAAGAGGAAGAGGTCATTGTACGGGTATTCTTTTCTTGGTTTTTATGTGATTTGGCCGTTAAATTACAAGCGTGGCCTTTGGTCTCGCGACGACGATGATGATTCAAAGAGGATTTGTTTCTTTTAGTTTAGTTTTTAGTTTGTATCATAATATTATATATTATATACCTATGTATCAAAAGTACATTAGTGCTGAAAATGTGTGAGTTAGTTGTAGATTTGTGTTTTGTATTATGAAATGATGCATGCTTTCTTCTTGAAATTTTTTTTTGTGTGTCTCTGTGAATATGTGTATCTGTATTTTCCATCATTCACTTTACTTTGCAAGAACCAAGCACCTAGTAATAATAAGCGCTATACACTATACCACTTCTTCTACGTCACTCTATACTATAACGGTTCTAATTATTATGAACAATCAAAAACCTATTATCTTTTAGTTTCAAGTTGAAACCAATAAAGTTATCATTATGATTTTTAGTAAGTATTATCGAGAGAGAGAGAGAATTTTTACGGTTCTTTGTGCACATCTCTTCGACACTATAGTCCATAGTCCATACTATATTATATAATAAGTACAATAGAGCTTTTTTTCGTAGTATAATATATTACATAATATTATATCTATCATGAATACAAATGCATCAATACTCTATACAATAAAAGTAGTTCATTTTCAAACTCATGCTATTATATATATGTGACTGTGAACCTTTCATCTTATATGGCATCATTTTATTTCTGTTATGTATATGTATTTTATAGAACGACTATCAACTACTTTTGGCAAGATTTCGACGTAATTTGGATTTATCCGCATCACAAATGAAAGGGAATAAACACAAGAAAGTTAAACGTAGAAAGGTTACTGGAGACTGTAATGATGCAAGATTTATCATCAGACGTAAACCAAAGGTACAACAAGCTGTGGAACCGACCCGAGCACGAATGGCAAATTATGAGGTAGGAAGGAATTTGCTTCTTATTTCTTATTCTTTACTATGAATTTTTCAAGTTCCGTTGCAGTTGATGTGTTTTACATATTTTACGTATACAAATACATGAATGGTATTGAAAAATATTATGATGATGACCGATCGAATAAGTTGATATAACATGATGTTTAAACGGTAATATGTATAGTGTACTTTCAAATACTTAATGAACATTGAATAGAAAATTAAATTTGGTATGCATTTTGTTCATTTTTTTAGGCATGGGTTCTGATGGCTGAATTTGGATTCCAAACGGATTTGATTTGTTGTCCAAAGAGAGTAGTTTTAGATACCAATTGTCTAATAAATGATTTGGTGTATATCGACTGTTTGATACCTTATCTTCGCCATCCACTCCTCATACCAGTAACAGGTAAAAAAAATATTTATTGCATAATACATAATATTGAATAATTATTCTTGTCGTACTTTCTCCATTCTCAATTTACATGAATCCTTCGGCACAAGACACAAGACATGAAAAATCATTGAACTGGTAGTAAAAGCTAATTAAAACATTGTTGTTGTTGTCGGTCATTATATTATGGTACAAAAGTACAAGTTCATATCATAGTGTTGGCAAGAGAGTAGACTGTAAACTGTACGCCAAGCTTTCCGACACGGCCAAGATGTATTGATAGTAAAAGGTAAATTTAGCGCTAAGGAACGGATGTCTTTGTGTAAATGTGTTACTTTCCTTAACACCATGTATTGGGGTCAAGTAGTAATAATCTGTGGATGTGGATGCATTCAAATATGAGCAGAATAACATTGTATTATGTATCTAGGGATGTAGTGAAGGTTATGTTGTTTTTTTAATACACAATACACACTAAAATAGCATGTGTCTTCTTGCTGTTCTTTTTATAGATATACAGTAATAAAAAAGAGTTGTAGTTGTGAAGAGTGAATCTTCACAAAAGTGAATTTGAGAGAGGTTTGAAAATATTGACTTATAAACTCATCAGCAAGTTTTTATATTATAATATCTCTATAATATAATATATAATCCAGGTACTCACACTTGCAAGTTTTCGTGTGGTTTTTATTTTCCACGGTCATTTATGGATATGTACTGTGCTCTGTATTATATCTATGAATGTATAGTAGCAGCGTAAACTGTAGGTTGTAGGTGGATCCAAAAGCTAAGAATGTTTGTATATGTCAATGTCTAGGAGTGATATTGACGTAGTTTCACATCCGCATTGAGACAGTAAGCAAATTGTTCACATGGTATGTTATTGCAATTTTAGGTCTTGCGTCACAGCTCACAATGGTCATACAACAGAGTGATTTGTAGTAAAATGTTACAAATATCTGTACAGACACCTGCAAACTGCATCTAGTGTATGATGTGTAGTAATATGAGCTATTTTCACACATAGCATAATTTTTTGTAATTTTATAATTTCATGCATATAATATTATGTACATTGTAATCCGTTTTCCATAATTCAAGAAAGTACCATAGTACCTGGAAGCACATTTCCATGATGTGAACAGACCATAATCAATAACTGAAATATATTTTGATAAAAAAGAATCAGTTACTTGCAATTTCTTTATGTTTTTAGATGATATTTTCTGTAATTTTACAAAGATTTTTTCTAATAATTATTAGCTAAAGAAATATTCCAAGATGTGTATATGTTCTACATAGTATGTAGAATGGGAAATGAGAAAATATCAGTATTAAATTTGTGTACATATATGTATGCATGAAAATGACACTTTGAATTTAAAACGGTTTGTCATATATTCAATTTTTTTGATCATCTTTTCTGCGATGGCCTTTTCATGTAGTCTTGTGTTGTTGTAATACTACAAGTCATAAACCTTTCCGGTGTCATTTATTGTAATACTGAAATGGAAAAGATACCATGAAATATGTGGTGTATATTTGATACATAGTAGTAAGAATAACAAGAACGTCCAACTATATAATCCTATCCACATAGGTAGATAATATTTTTATGATCAAGTGCCATTGTATTATGGTTGGGAATTTTTATTACTTTGGAAATATCAAAATTCGTTACATGTAACTTGTAGAGTTGTGTGTGTAATATACTATACTTTTCCTATTTTTTAATCGTCATGTCCCGTAACTTTTCTGACATAGTAGATAGTATAGATATTCACACGACGTACTGTCATTAAAAATGTAATAGTTTATGATGCTTTTGAAAGAGTGCGATGTGTGTTGATCACATAATATATTGATGTAGAAAGCGAGATTTTTAAAGAGGGAAAACAGAGTTGAATAACTTAACTAAACTTCTCATTAATTTGCTTTAAGTAAACAGGGCATTATCCTAATCATCATTTTTTGGTGTAACATGTCTACTTTATACTTGATACTTGTATTCATAATAATAATGATAATATGTAATATGTATAAGTATAAGTATAGCATTTCTAACGTCTCGTTATAAAATACGTAGTATGATACAAGTTCAATGTCTCGGATTTATCATCTTCTCAAGGTTTTTCAACACAAATCAAGCTTTGATATTTCAATTCATATTATGATGTTTTGTATCATAAAAGTTTTAATTGTTTTTTTTTCCAGGAATATTTTCACGTTCGTCTCTTTTTTTTGATGTTATACCTATATAGTGTGTAGTGTGTACTATGTATTATGCTAGCAATTGTTACATGTGCAATTATAATAGTATTTTTTTAGGCATCAATTGTTTTCAATAATAATTATTATCATTACCGCTCATGATATAAAATTATCTCATATTATAAATCATAATATAAATTAGGGGAAGAAAATACTGGTTTTGAAATGAATTCTGTTCTTCACAGAATAATGTATTTTATAAAACTTGTAGTATTATTATATCAAACATTGTGATTTGGCTGACAAAAACTCTTAGTCCAAAAAATATTTTAAGAATTTGTTTGATATCGAAAATTGAAACTATATTAATTTGATAAAATTTACAGTTATTCTGGAATTACGTGGATTGAGCAAAGGAGGATTAACAAACAAGGAGAAAAAGTTGTTCGGTTCTGTTCACAATCCAGACGCTAAAGATGTAGTGGCAAGAAATGAAAAAACTGCTCAAAATTGTAAAACGGCCTTGAGATTTATAGAGCAACATATTGGAGCATTCAGAATCATCACAAGTACTGGAAGATATTGTAATCCAGAAAGTTTGTATGATTTTATGCGGGATGATTATTATGATCCAGACTCCTCCAATGATGAAAGAATTCTTGACTCTTGTAAATACATGGAATACACCGACCCCGAAACACGACCATTAGGTAAGGATTATCCTTTTTCTTATTTTATATTGTGTATGTATAATATCATGATAGTTGTAGTTTTGTGCATTTTACATATACTCAATGCTCAACAAACTACAAACTACAACCTCCTGTAATGACTAGCTTTTCTTCTCCAGTTATTGACTGTATTTAGTTTTAAACCTGTCCATCATTCTGCGAGTCAGCTTTGGAGTTTTTGTAATAGCTTGAGTGTTTTGCATCTGTTATGTATATTAATTATTAATTATAGATACACCATTACGAGTTTTTCGTAACACTATTCTCGTAAGTGGTGATCGAATTCTACGTTTGAGGACAATAACACTGGACATTCCTACCAGAACCACCGCATCCTTCACCTTTTGGTTTTTTAAAACCCATAATACAAGTTATCGTCCCAGATTCAGATTCGGTACAAAATATCCATTAAGTTTCCAATATTCATTACCAGGAACTCCTCAAGATGAAGATGATTTAGACTATGAGGAAGATGATTCACTTTTGGATAAAGTTGCCTTAAAGAAAAGACGTAGAGCCAGAAACCGTGGTATTGTGGTCGAATTAAACCCTCAACGGTATAGATTATGAGGAAAGTGGACATACTTTTGTACTTTCAACATGAATGGTGACTTCATGAAAAGGGACTACAATAATACATGTGCAAGTGTGTAGTGTGTATGTAATAGTGCCAGTGATGCTGCGTGCGTACATATGTACCTGTTTGTAACTACGTGCCTGTGTGTGTAAGAAAAGTAAGACGTGCCAGAAGTTCTTCCAGAATTTTCAATGTGATTTTTGAATCCGAAAAAGGATAATTTTTTTCCTGAGATTACCAAATATATACAACCTTTCTCAACTAAATACAGAGTACAACAAAAAAACAAAGTTAGTGCCTAAAGTGCTATATTATATTATGGTGATGATTATTATTAATGAAAGTTCAAAGGTCGTAAAGAAAGAGTCAATTTTATATTAATATGTCATATTATATAATATAGAATAGTAAATACTAAAATACCGTAAAATTTTTGTGTTACATGTTACACATTAACATAATGTATAGTAATAAGTAATAACTTATAATCGGTGCGATGAGTGGTACGTTAAATGTATACGCGCAGAGTTCATTATGAGTGTTTGTCTAGTGTCTAGTGTCTAACTTTTGTTAAACCAAAAACTTATAAATTAATGAAATTGTTATAGTCATTCAACTTCTTTCTTGAAACTTGAAATCTAAAATAGATTTTTATTTTTTTTTAGTATTTCAATCGCACAATGTGTTCTCTAAAGTAAACCCTTTTAATTCTTCTATAATATAATATACCCTGCGTATCAAAATTCTGTATTATCATTAACTACATATATACATATTAGTTGTAGGGAAATCATTACGTCAATGTAATATTTAATATGGTAAGAAGTTTGTACAAGATGAATTATTGTACATTATACCGAGAAAAATATTTTTGTAAATTGTTTTGAGGCATATGAATATTTATTTGAAATGGCGTAATTCAAATGTTGTATCTTGTTCTTTTGCACAAATATGTGTATTATGATGTATTGCCAAAATAACCCAATTGCCCAAGTAATCAATAATAATTATTCTAACAATGTGCATTTACCATTCATGTATTTTCAATATGTTCCTTTAAGGAATTAAAAAGTGATATTTTTCGAGTAATTTTTGTACTGTAAATCGGGTTAAGAAAGGACAATAAAAATTAAAATGAATGGTCACATCACTTGCATGTTGTGTTACAATTCGATACATTTGTTCGATTTAATTTTGAATCATGGCCGAAAGTATTTACGTTTACAGTATGTACTTTTAAATTAGGTAATAGATAATTTTAGGGACTTTGAATAGTGGTTCATAAACTTTTTTTTACATGCGGAATACGTGCATCATAATTTAGTTTTAAAATTTAAAAATTTACATATATGTAATGTTTGCATTGTGTTAATTTGTAAAATCGTGTTTACTAACAAATTAGAAGAATTATTTATATTAAATGATGATTTCATGATGGGTAGTGGTTAGCGCACTTTTGTGTTCTGTATAGAAAATGTTATTGCATTTTATTCATCGGAACTCTAAACGTTTTTGAAAATAGAATAAGAATATTACATGAATTTATTGTGACCCGAATAGATTGTGCAATCTTCTTTTTTACGACAAAAAAAAATAATTAGAAATGGCCAATGACCATTCCGACATGAAAATGAAAAGTTATAGAAATTGTGATTTTTTAGAGTTTTCGGTTGTGCATGTATGATGTATGATAATTGAATGGGGATGATGTGCTAAGTAGATTTAAAGGCTGTATGGATTTTGAATAGGATAATACCTTGAAACAATATTTACAGATTGTAGATTGTTATTAAAAAAAAGTTATTGAGTGTTGTACACTGTAGACTGTAGACAGCTATAATTTAGCATTCACGAAAATTACCATGTAATTACAAGAATGACATAATACATAATGGCAACATGAATAAAGATATAGGTTAAACCACTGATGTATTCTTTCTTTTTTTAAATAGTACATAATATATTTTCGATAGCGTCAGTGTGCTGATCAATGTGTAGCAAAAGTGATCAGTAATCAGTATAATCCGTTTTATGAACTTGACACTAATTTCCTATATTTACATGTGTATTTACAGTGTACTTTTTGTAAGACATTTGTAATTTGTTATGTCTTCCTGTGCCTCCTACATGTTTGCAACTCGCCGACACTGGTATTTACTGTATACTGTATGTACAATGTACAATATGATGCACCGTGTGGTAGGTTTTAAAGTACAGTCGTTTCAAGTTTTCTATCTTGACTCTTGAATCTTAATGTAAACACATTTAGCATTTCGCATTTAGTCATGTACACACAATGCACAAGAAATAATTGGTTTTACCGATTTGTAATTTGTAATACAGTGTGGGCCACTCTATGATGTATGATGTATGAACAATGAACAAATTACTACACGCAAACAGATATAATGTGTCTCATCTAACATCTAATACAAGTTGAAATGGACTATGAAATGTTTAGTGTTTATAGATGATAGAAGGCCTCGGATAAAACGGGTTTCTACAAGACATGCCCACATTCTTTTCTGTAGTGCTTCACATAAAAAGAAGGAAAAAAAACTTTGATTCAGTTGTTTTGATCTTGTTCCTGCTACTGTTGTTGTTGTTTTTGTGAGGAAATTGTAACAATGAAAATAACAAACAACTGTTTCTTATGCTAAAGGTATTTCCCTGTTTATAATATGTGTCATGAATGAATATGTACGAGATGTAGATCTCCTGCATACAAAACACATGAGGCATGAGTACTTATGAGATGTAGAGTAAACTGTAGTTTGTAGATTGTACTTTTAGATGATGTATTATGTGGATGCGTAGATGTTTTTTTATTTACGTACAGATATTTTTGAAACTCATTTAGCTATTTAGTCTTCCAGGTTGATTCACATTCATTCATTTCACGGACTTTTTTCTTCTCTCAACAGACTACAGAGTTTAAAGTGCTAATCACCATATTTGGTTTGACAGTTGTGTGTTTGGCGTTTGAAGTTTGGCATTTGCTACTTGCAATTTACAAGATCAAGAAAAAATTCCAAAGGCTCTTTACTCTTTAATTTGCATTTCTTTATGCATGTTGACTCTCGTACGATTCAACACCGATTGGATTTTCTCTACTTGATCTTGTCAATAGAAATAATGTAGAATGACTAACATGAACAAAAGAGGAGCCGAGCCGTCAGGTAAAAAGATGCCATTTGTCTTGCTTGCCTGTTACTCTGTAACTTGTGATTTGATGTGATGTGATGTCATTCATTTGTTATCTCACTTGTAGTTTGCCGTTTGTAGTGTAAGTAAAGTACTCTCTGATTTGATCTCTGACGGCACTATACTCTGTACTCTTTACACTGTAAACTGAGGAGATGTGAAACATAAAAAAAATTAAAACTTCTATTAGATGGATTGATAGAGTTTCATCAATTTTTTTTGTAACAATTGTACATTTGTAGAGAACATTTCTTATGTAACACACCTAACCTCAATCCCCGTCACCTATTTATCCAACATTTTTACATTTTTACGGGATACAAAAAAAAATCCACCATTCTTTTTCCTTTTCGCAAATATAGAACAAGGAACAACATGATGCATTATGGTTTATGTGTTCCATGGGATAGATGATAAATATTACGTGCACATTTCAATTCTCAATTCTCAACACAACACAATACAAAATACGTATTTGGTAATACAACGTTAAACTGTGATTTTTATTTACCCATGTGTATTTGTAATTTGTAGTACAAAGGTCTTGTTCATTCATGGATCTGTAAACTGTATGACTTTTTGTGTACTACAAAGGTGTAGTTAGCAGCTCTATAGCTAGCTATAAATTGGTATTTGTAAATGGATTTAGGATTTATATGTGTATACTACATGCATAATACATAATACATAGATTTACTATTGCGTCTTACATCTTACACCTTTTAGACGTCCGAGACCTTAGCCCAAAGACCAAAGACTCCAAAAGGATGACGATTACGGTTTTTGTTGTTTTATTTTTTCCTCGAGACTAAGGTGTAATATAGACATTATTTTTTGAAGCATTCTTAATATTGATGGTGTTACACGAGTGTAAAACAAGCTCAATCAGAATCGTTGATGATCAGGGTTATAAACATTAGACGTATTGTTAGAGGTAATGAAAAACTAGATGAGTGAATGAATGAATGAATGAAGATGCTCTGATGAGTGATGGGTGATGAGTCAATAGTCAATATTAATTCTTGGTTTTCCAATCTTGTACTTGTAATGATCAGTTCTGCTCTTGTCCATTCCGCCACTCACTCACTCACTCCTTCAAGTGTTGAAGATGTTTTGGGAAGTTTGTCCTTTTCAATTAACAAATTGAAGTTATATTAGTTTTTATAATAGAAAGGTTGTCAATCATTAGTGTCATCCTGATTGGATGTTTGATGTTTGATGATTCGCGTGTTTAGTTTAGAATGTAGAGTGTAGAAAGTAGTGTATGCTTAATTTATAAAAGGGGAATGCAAATCCAAATCCCAATCCAAACAAACTCATCGTTTACTCATCAACTCTCATAAAATCATCAATATAATACATAATAATATAGCCACTTTATTCTTAAGAATACAAAGTTGTATTTTGTATTATGAAACTCATTGTTTCTTTTTTTCTCACTCAACAATGCTTCTTTCAAGCGTTTTGTACAGAGTATAGATTATAGTTTGTTTAAAGTTTACAACGCACAAAGATACTTATTTTGAGACTTGACTATTGACCACACAAATTATATAAATAATAATATTGTATTTAAATCTTCCATATTTACCATCCCAGAGATTCTAAACGTAATAATAATACCTATGTATAATAATTATTGTCTGCCATTTGTTTTGTCTACTTGATATACTTGATATTTATTATTTATCCATCTATTACAAACTATTTTTATGATTTACTTCCAAAAGTAACCTCTGCTTTTTGAAGATGATGAGGATCAAAATTAAGAATCTATAACCTGTTACATGTAACATGTACAATGTACAGTGTGGAATGTCCCTGTACACTTTTCTTTGCTCATATGGATTTTTCGTTTTCATGTATATTTTATGAATTATAATTAATTGTAATAATATTAAATGTTAAATGTTAATGTTCAAAAATATTAAATGTTCAAATTTACATAATTTCTTGTCCATTTTCCATTCATTCTGCATTCCATCCATGCTGTGGATTGTATTGGATTGGATTGGCTTGGATCGGCTTGGTTCTTGAATCAACTCACGATGTAAATCTTGTTTGTTCATCATCTCTTTTTTCAGAGTTTGAGTGTACACTGTACACTGTATATTGAAATTATACCATTATTATTGTGATTACGACTACTTGTTATTGAGCTTTAACCCTCCACAGCTAATTGTAGACATACTAATTGACTCGTCGTGAGAATTAATTTGCACACTGTTCATCTGTTCATACATATACAATATACATGATACGTGTATGCCGTATGTATGTGTGTGTATATTTGGGTTTGGAGTTTAGACGTCTTAAGTACTTTCATTGACGAAGGAAAGCGAAGAAGATTTCAAGTAGTTGAATCATGTATGTACTATGTACGTGTGTGTAGATTTATTTATATTGTACGTTGTAGGTTGTACATCTATTGCTCAGTGGTGTGTACTTTCAAACTTACATGACTTAAATTGAAACAATGTTATGATTATCCATTATCCATTTAGCATTTACTACAGACTGCAGACATGTAGAATGTGTGTATGTGTTGTGATATAACAGTCAGCATTCGACCTTGTCACCTAGCCCTTGTCAGATTATCATTAGCATTATGTGTGATGTTTCATGTGTATACTTTTTAGTGTGTGCAGTGTACACATTTAGTTTTATTCACCATGCATAAGTGATAAGTGAATAATGCTTCTCCCCTGCAATTAAATAATAATTCCTAATTTTAATTATAACATCTTTACATTCATCCATAAATGCTCGAACGTATTCTGTAGTCTGTAGCCTTTACAAGGAGTAAAATTTCCATTTCCAGTATAAATATTATATGCGACTGGTATTGATAATTCATAATTCAAACTTTTATTATTATTACTTATACTTTGTCATTCAATTTAAACTTTGTCTATAGATTATAGATGTATTTTATATTTCAAGCTGTTTTTTTTAAACAGAAGTCATGCGTTTATAATAATACTTTTGGTTGCTTCCTTATTGTGTGGATATATAATTAATACTTCAATTTCAGTTTCACCCACACACCACAAACACATGAATATGAACAACTACAATCTACAATGATAAAAGATAAAATGGTAATGCTAATGAAGAATTTTACACATGTTTTGTACTTTGTATTTTGTATTCCACTTTCAGTATTCAGTGTTCAACAAGCATTATTTCTTTAACTAGCATTATTTTAATTGTCACAAGTCAGAGGACTGCCTAATTATTGCAATATGCATGAATCTCATGTTTCCAAATGCCCAATCTCAAACTGCAAATTCCAAATTCCAAAGTTTGGCAATGAAAATAGAATAAATAGGTGGTAAGATGATGGAAGGGGAAAAGGGGAATCAGCAATCAGTACAAATACCAAATACCTAAATAACTTTTGTACAAGTGTAAAATATAATAACAAGTAACAAGTTTTATGTATAAGAATCTCTCGATACAAGATGCACTACAAATTACAAATTACAATTGTATATATATGTCTATTTACGTGCAAATTAGTAAAATATCGCATAATGTATTCAATATTCATGCATAGAAGTTACGACAGACTTTGTACTTTGTATGTTGTATGTGTGTGAATAACAACAACTAGTAGTAAAAAGTTTTGGTAAAAGAGAAAAAATCGTGCTTTACGAATTTATTTGGGTTTTTAAGCAGACAGAGGTGAATGAAGAAAGTGAGAAGATGAACGTTGGACATTGGACAAATTGTATTGTATATTTTATTTTATTACTGTACTTTTAGGTTCTTCTTTTTTTTTTAGATGAATTTCAATTCTATACCTAGTACCTATATACAAATACATATGTATACGAATATATAGTATATATAGGTACATTTATACAATCTAAAATCTGCAGCTAAAATCATTAATAGGTGAATTGTTATTGTCTACTTATTAAATTGTAATTTCATTCAATTTGTCAAAACTATTAAATGGCTTGAAGTGAAAAATGTATATATAATTTTTTATTATGTGATATTCAAAGAAACAAAAGAAGTTCTCAAGTTCTTCATGGCAATTTGTTTTCTGCGGACTGTGTGGATGGACACTAATAATATATAATACTAATGCTTTTCATATAGACTTCATTTTCATCTAACAAAGTGACAATGACTATGCCTATGATGACTGTGAGGATGATGATGAGTAGAAGTAAATAAATAAATAGGGAATTTTTTGGAAGAAACGAATTCCGCATTAATATTTAAATTGAAATCACATTTTAATTCGTTACACACATATGTACGTTCTTTATAGTTTGTAGTTTGTACATTGTACATGGTGTAGTGTCCTGTGTTCATTCATATACAGTATTTGTATTTTTTGACTATTTTCTATGTATCATTATCACTCTTGACTCTAGACTCTAGACTCTATAGACCGCTGTTGTACTGTACTTCTGTTCTGTGTTCTGTGGTCTGGTTATATTTGGTAATGACCATGTCATTTTTACACATTTTCATTGTGTATTGTGTCATCATTTTACGTCGAACATCAAGCATCAAGTTCTTGTTCTTTTCCAAGGGTATACTACACACGTTTTTTCATTTCATTTCCCTCCCGATCCTTAAACCATAAGTCATAATACTAGTCCGTACATATCTACTATGTACTTATAACATGTACTACAATTCTTATACTTTGTACGCTTATACTAAGCGTATATATAGACATTAGAAATTGTAGAGTATAGAAGATGTGCGTATTCATAATTCATAAGGCGAATTTGAGTACACATTTTTTCACTGAAAAAAATGCCCAGCTATTCTCATCCCTTTTGTAGATGAAACATAAACTTCATATGTATTCTTCATAGTTAGTACACACACACATACACGAGGAGCAAAGACATAAATTTACATTGAGGAAATTACCAATTCGGCTTCATATTCTTTACTTTTTAATGAATTCGTACTTGTACAAGACATTAGACACTAGACATTATAGACATTAGATGTAATATGATTTCATTTGTCACATTTTCATAATACAAAGCACAAAGCATAATATACTCAATACTCAGCGTTCAAATCTTCATTATGTGAACTGTTTTCATGATTGTATTCAAAATTGAGAGAGGAAGAAGAAGAATATTTCAATTTTGTAGATCCCCATCCGTTTGTTTATTTTTATACAGCAACTCTACACTCTTTACAGTATTTTCCAGTGATCTCTTCAAGCAAACAAACCTAAGTCCACTGTTCTGTAAAATATAAAAGTTGCGTACAAAAATGTAGAAAAAATCGCCAATAATAATATTATTATTATTATTATTACTTCTAGGCTTTTACTTTTACGTTGAGCATTTTATCCTGTTCCTTTTGAATTTTGAAGATCAAGCATATTTTCAAGTAAACAGTAAACAGTAATTAACTAGCGTGTTCAGTTTTCAGCACATGGAAATGTTTGATGCATGTTACATGATTTCAAGCTTATACACAATACACAATACATACACTAAGCTTGGATCAAAGGTGTTTTTGCATAAATCATAAACTTATTGGCGTATGTATGTATATCTACAATGTACATTGCACAATGTACACAACTTTACAGGGAAAATTGAATAAAGTGTACTGTGTTTACATTTTACACTTGACATAGGTGTTACAGGGGTAATACGTCATTGAAAATTGAAAATGTGCATGGAAAAACACTTGTAATAAATTATGGAGGAAATGAAGTCAAGAATCAAGGAGAAAGAATAAAGCAAACGATGCTTTGGAAGAAAAACCGGATTGAAATGTGCCCATTACACATGCAAAACAAGCAAAGGAGATGAATAGTGGGTAATTATCTTGGAATTTAGTGTCGATTATTAATTGATTATGGGTATAATAATCTAGCTATCTGTGATCTGTACGGTACAAAATGCAAAATACACAGTGCACTTGTTGAACATGAGCAGTGAGCAGTTTAGTGTATAAATCTTTGCACTTTGCTACGCATTCAGCATTTAATATTCAATATTCATATTGAGCTGACGTATTGATGCATTGCATTGGAAAGCAGACTCGAGAAAATTCAACTCCGTTGTTTTTTCCTGGTGGATTGTACTTTTTACTTTGTTCTCACACAACATTCATCATTCATCTTTCATCTCGTTCTTGGTTATAAATTATCGTTCATAATATACAAAGTACAGCGTTGTCTTGTACATGATAGGAAATATGAGCATTGAGCATGTATCATCAATATCAAAGGAAATGATTTTAAATCCATTCTTCAATAATAAAGTAATTATACTAGTTATTAATATTAATTTTTAATAATACTAGTAATATGTAGTTAACTTGAATAATCTATAACCAATACACGACGAGTGTGGTCCAGTGACAAATTTTAAAGCTGTTCGAAATAATAAGCGTATGCGTATTTGTCGAGTATTGATTAACATTCAAAGGGAAAACAATCAGTTTTAAATTTCAAGTATATTTGACTTAAAAATTGTATTTTTAATGCCCACAACTTACAACTTACAACATGTGTTTTACATAACTAGAGGAAAATATTGATCTAAAATCATTTTGTTTACATACATTTGCTTTTGTCAAACATTTACGAATTCAGTCTGTGATTTATGATGCACTTATGTTTTGTTATTGTATGTTTTCTGAATTCATATAATATGCATCTTGTATTTTGAGTTTGAATTTTAGATTTTGGATACATGATTTTTTTCTTATCTTTTCAAATCTTTTGACTCAAAGATATCATTTTCATTTCCAAACAAAATAATAAAAAGATTTTTTTCCCCTCTGTACATCAACAATCAACAACAAGTTAATGGTAATATGTATTCATTTTAGTAATTTCAAACCTTTAATCTGTGCATCATCATATACACCGTAAATTGTAAATTGTACACTGTAACATGTACTCACAAAATGAGCAGTTGTGTCTTCTGTATTCTGTATTTTACTGCGAAAATCGACAAGGTCGAAGGAGACACGATGAAGACGATCAAGTTGAATGAGACGATACACGTTTCTCATAATATTATGTATAATATCCATGATCCATGCTCAATGCTGCATAGTAAATAGTAAATAATGTGTATAAAATGCAAACATCTCTTCCTCCTCTTCGTCATCTCATCATGTTTTTCTTTCTTTCTATCTATCTATCGATGATCATATGAGACAATAAACTTTTCCTTTACTGGATTCTGGATTGGAAAAAGTCAGAGTCAGAGGCAGATCAAAAACCCTGGATGAAAGAAAAAGGAACAAGTACAGATATGAGATACAGACCCGTCGCTCGATATTTCGTCTAGTCTATTAGAATTTAGAATCGAATAGATAGAGAGTAGAGAAGAATACACATGTGCAGTAACATATTAAATAATAATATACCTCAAAGCTCAAAACTCAAAAGACTTTTACTTCTATCTACCATATTTTTACATGTCCGTTTCCCACTCTCGTGCAAAAATATCTTAAGGATGGTGACCACTTGGATTCAGCATTTTTGGATGTCAGATTACGTTGTGGATAATTATAATTAATCTAAAGCCTAAATCGAAATTCTAATTTAGGACAATTGTAGAGAAACATTTTGCGGTTTTTTTGAGCCATCAAACAAGTTTGTGCGATTAGCGGTCTAGTGGGAATAGGACGTTCCCCGGATGGGGTTTTGAATTTCACCGGACCTTCCGGGGA
>JABASP010002383.1:0-20569 GCA_019776565.1 Sminthurinus signatus | reverse complement strand
AGGAAGAATTTTAGGTCTCTTATTTTAGGAAGAATTTTAGGTCTCTTATTTTAGGAAGAATTTTCATCAAGCGAGTTTTAAAATCTTGCATTGTTGCAATTTAGTTTTGAATATTTATTGCATTGTTGTTTGTCTGTGTATTTTGTGCTTTGATTGAATCTGTCAGTGTTTGTAAAAATTTATTTGGAATCTTGAATGAAAGTTTTACTCAAAACCTTTTTTTTTGTGCTTGAGTATTGTGCTTTTAGTTATCCATAATATTCAACTGAAATGTACATATTGTAGTAAACTGATCCAATTTCCAAGTTATTTTAAATAGTCTCCGACTTTTTTGCTACAAATAGCACCCATTTAAATAGAACTTTTATCAACGTTATACTCAGTATGTAGTGTGTAAAAAATTTCCAGTTAGATTAATACGTAGTTTAAAGAAACAATTAATACTTGTTAATAATGATTCTTATGAATCGGTTAATGTAAAGAGTAAAGAATCTTCATGACGTCCATACAATTTACAATTTGTGTACAGTATCAAACTTTTAGCTTGTAGTAAAAATGCCATGACTCTATACTCTAGATTTGGAGTTGTAAGTTGTAAATATTTTGTACATTATAAGTCAGTACACTTTAAAGTTACTGTTTACTTAAATTGTGTTTTAAAAATTATTACTATAATAATATAGTCAATATGAAGTTCATAACAGTTAATACTTAGAGTATGTAGTATAGCAAGTAGTAAATACAAAACTACATTACTAACGTAAAACGTAAAACTACTCTTAGTATGTATTAATCTTAATATTATGTAGGTAAAATAATTAACTACATTACCTATACATGTAGATGGAAGCGCAGTGTATACTTTGTAAACTAAAAATTTAAAAAGATTAATCATACTTGTTTTGTGTAAGGAACAACAACATTGTGGTGGTGAAAATTGTGTACGTACTTGTGACTTGTGAGCATTTCCAGTTGTGGAAAATTAGTACAGCCAAATACATGTGTGTAATGAAAAATGTAGTAGTTTGTACTTTGTACAACTTTCACTTAGCTGTACAAACATTATTATGTTTTAATTTGGAGAGATTTAGAAAATTAGAGAGAAAACATAGTTGAATTACTGCTTCGATATCCTCGATATCTACTATTTTGAGCTTGAGTCTTTTGTGATCTACTTTCGTCTTGTGATTTTATTTCTATGCGTGTACATATATTTATATATACATTATACATCTATGTAGTTTTTCGAGAATCTAATCTAATAACGATAAAAAACAACATTTTATAGTTTCATAGAATTACTTTGTCCAAGTTCACAGTTTCGTGGAGTAAAACATCTGTTGGGTTAAATATTCAGTTTTAGATTTTGTAGAATTGTAGAAGAGTGAGAGATGAATTTTCATTGTTTTGTGTTCTATACATCTTGATGAATTCCTTGACTTTTCAACATTGTAGTTTAGTATTTGAAATTCCAGTAGCCTAGTAATGTCTAATTATAGAAATGTTTACAGGTGTTGGGAAGAGATTTAACAATCATTTTTTAATATTCATATGGCTTGTTCCGGATTTCTTTATACATATCTACATATGTTTAGAAATTTAGTTTGTCTATACATTTGTTTTTTCTTGCTCCAGCTAAATTCACATTTTCACAACTCTTTGATTATTAAAGAGAAAAGTGAACATTGAAAAAAAAAACATAGTCGAGTATTTGGATCCTCTGGATCTGATTATTTTATCTTACAGGCTATCCTACTAATTACGGCTACTTTCCTACGGCAACAGCTGTACCTTCACACACCGCAACATTAACACAGGGTCCTCCAGATCATGCCGCGAATATTGCAGCCGCTACAGGCTATTACGACTATGCAGCTGCACAAGTAATTCACGCACAAAAAAAAACAAAATATGTAAAGAGGAACGAAACGAGCAATTATAAGGCATACCCATAATATATAATATATAGTGTGTATATTATAGTATTATAGTTTTAGAAATATTTCAACTTGCTCTAGTTTCATTTTGAGTTTTTTTTTACTCTACCTTTTTGTCCGAAAAAAAAATTGGTCGATTGACCATGTAGTATTTGAAGGATTTTGAACAGACAAGTAAAATATGTAGAAAGTAGATTATAATAGAAATTGAGTAGAAACTAGAAAAGAAATCCTTGTACAAGTACACAAAAAAAATAGTTCACTTTTGTATATAGTATTAATACATAGTACAGCACATAAATAACGTGTACATAAAATTTTGTCTGAAAAGCTCAATTCTAGTCGCTTTTTCATTCTGAAATTCTAGTTTCTAGATTCTAGGACGTAGAACATAGAGATGTAGATTCCTTCCATACAGTATGGCTATGGTCAAGGATTGTGGATTGTGGATAAAATATGAAACTAACGGTACATAAAAAATATTGACTTGGCAGTCCATTTCTCAAGTATGACGTTCCATTGGATTGGACATTGTTCTTTCCTCCTCACAGTCATAGTCTCATAGTTTTGTACATAATATAGACTTGCTTGAAAAATAGTTGATACCACTAGTTATTTTTCTTTCTACTGATTTATGTACACTGGCGGCTCAACTGAAAAATTTGACAGTTCCTCCTACAGTGTGTATAATGTACACATCATATAGAATTGTGATTGTGTGTGTGTGTGTTTGTAGCAAATAGAGTATAGTTCTGTAGAGCTTTATTGCATTGTACACAATTGCTTTGATATCCTTTGTATAATGTACTATAATATAGTTGTTTTTTTGTTCTCACGATACATTTGTATTCCTGTACAATATGGAATCATGTATTGTAAATTGTAAATGTTTGCCAATTTTTTTGCATTTGCCAGCCATCATCTATATATATGTTTTGGTGTAATGGAGCGAGCAATAGATAATCATGTGTAGTTTCTAAAAAGTTCTGTTAGTTGTTAGTTGCTTATATTTTTGTACAACAACGGAAACAAATAACCTGTATACTGTACAATGTACAACAAGATTTTTAGTAGTACAATTGTAGTGCTGGAGATTGATACAATATGATAAATGATGACCTGGTTACTGATGATGAAAAAAATTCGGATATAGTTGTTGGGATTGCAGACGAGCTTGCGAAACGAGGGTGCTGGTAGTACAAATACAAATGCGAATACAAGTACAAGTGTTTCTATCAACAATCCACTATCCGCTTTTACTCGAGACTCTGCAGGACATCCAACACAACGTGAGTCAAGATCACTCTAATTATTATTAGAATCACAAGGGAGAATTCCAGGGAGTCGGATGAGTTGAAAATTGAAATGTTTAACATTTATACTGTATACTACGTATGTGGTATGTGTCTCTCGGTTTTTGATCATGATTAAAAAATATCAAGGTTGTTTTCTCTTCAATCGACCTTTCTTACTCAAGATCAAGGCACCACATGAAACATGAAGTTTCGTAAAATTGTGATTTTTGATGGTAGGATCAAAAATTGGGTTAAATGATACTCATTTCAATTCTAAACTTATCCGGCCCCCTGTGATTTTCCGTAGTCAACCTAACATTAGAGATTAGAGATTAACCATCCTCAACTGATATCAAATTCATAGAAAATAGTTTCATGTTTACGTTTTTTGAACTAAAAGGATTCATGATTCAAGATCATTTATGATGTTGCAAAGTAACCTAGAGGTAACTTTTGTATCTTGTATCACAGATCATAGCTCATAGGTCACGCAGTACAATTACGAGTACAAATATAGGTATGCATAAATGACTTTCGTTCATACAAGCACCTTGGCGTACTTTACACTTTGAGCATTTTTAGAAGCATTTGAACTTTCTGTACATTATATTATAGTTCTAAGTTATGAGTGTGTAGTGTTAGAAATGAGTGAGTACGGCCGTCTCCATTCTCGGGGTGTTAATAAAAATGTGATGCTTAGTTCTAGTTCTCAGATCATATATATCCCACGTCGTGTGTAGTAGATATTGTTATGGAGTATGGAGTATGATTCAAGTCTCAAATAAATTGTACAAACCATGTAGATACTACATACACTTGTGGTGAAAAGGTACACAATATTAAGAAACTTTCTAGTGATTTTCAAATAAACTGACTCTATTTTATTATTACTTGAGCTCAGAGCTCAGCTCATAGTTCAGATGCATTATGTACAATGTACATTGCCCATGCAGTGTTGGATCTATCTATCTTACACACGTAGAAAATTACAACTTGTCTCAGCTCTTTTATATTTTCTTTACTTTTTACTTTTACCGACTCTTCAAGCATTTCAAGCTCTTTCGTTCTTGCTCCGCAAGTATTTGAGTTGAAGTGTGTATGAGTCGGATTTTATGAATAGTTTCACAAGCCATTTATGAGACAAACTTTATAGAAAGTGGAATCCGTAAAAGTAAACGCTCAGTTTCATAGTACACCATTCTTGTGTGTGTAGTGTGTAAGTATAGTCAGAGCAAATATACATTTGTACACGCATACATAGTAAGACACATAATATATAATACACTGAAAACAAGAAGAAAGTGTATAAACCAAACCAACTCACTCATTCACTCACTCTCTACGTAAACACACCAAAATATTATGTGGATGCGGGTTGAAATGAGTCTTCGTTTTTTTCCGTTCGGTACACATGTGAGTATGGAACGGTTGAATGGGCACGGAGAAACTCGTGTTCAAAGCACGGATGAACACTTTTCAATCTTTTTCCACATCCTCTCTTGACTTGAACCAAGTCTTTGACAATTATTATCATTCTCACTGTGTACTGTGTACTTCTATGGATACTGCTGCTGCTTTATTCTTCCTCTTGTTGTAGTGAGACTTCCACTATATAATATAATATAATATAACACACATCCTATTCTCTCTTTCTTCATGTTTAGAAGTACTGTTTTTAGTTTTCATATTACTCTTGTCCCTCTTCTTTTTTTTCACTATATTATATTACTCTTGTATCTCTTTCTCCAATGTACTTGTTTTTCATATTTTTGTAGCATTCATCTTGTTAAAAATCAATGTGTACGGTGAACGGTGAATGGTGAACGGTGGGCTGCATTGTAAAAGTAGAAAGTGTGATTTTCCTCTCCAGGTTTTTTTCTTCGGCTGGGCTATTATGATTTTTCATGTAAACTGTACACCGTACAATACAATATACAATAGATACTAGATACTATTTACACATGGAAAAAGTAAAAAGTGTGTATGATGATGGTATAGTTTTTCACATTTTCCATCTCTTGCTTTTACTAGTTTTCTCTCTCATCATATTCAGTTCAGTCTTCAGTCTTCCATTTTTTCTCGTGTAGACTATAGATATTTTCCATTAAACTATATGTATATTATATTTTGTACTCTTTTACTTGTTTTTTTCTTGTATGGGATATTACTTTGCTTTCTCCTTTACTCCTTTTCATCTTTTACTTGTACACATCTTGTATCCTTACTCTTAACCACGCTAGTCAATTTTTTTTAGTTATTTGTTATTTGGTGTTATATTTTATATATTTTGTACTCCACTGTACGAGTGTTACGTATTATGTATTATTGATACATGGATCTTCATTCTACATTTTGCATTCTAAATACATTTGTATTTTGTATCATTCAGTGCCTATTTCGTCTTATTTTAAGATTCTAGACTCTAGATTCTAGAAGCTCTTCTTGTTATCGCTTATTCAGTTTCCTTTGCATACTGCCGCACTGCCTTTCCTTTTTCATCTTCTATTTATGTATACATGACAGGTAGTATGAGTGCATGTAATCTTTTCTCTTGTGTGTCTAAGTGTTTTTACATGTATTGTGTTGGAGTGTGCGGATGAGGATGAGTTTGAGTGTGTGTATGACTGAATGTGAGATGGATAGACAGATAACTAGAAAGATGGATGTAACTGTGGGTTGAGGGTTGTGTATAGGGAAATAAGATTGAACTGTACACTAATAATAAACAGCTCGAGAAAAAATAGTGTCGGATAAATTCGAGTATGGCAAAAGAATACAGAGGAAGGAGATTCTATGTTCTAAGTATAATAAGGACGGTGTACATTGTATTTGTACATTGTATTTTGTATACCTTTCGTTTGTTTCTTTAGTTTTGAAGGACTCGCAAAGTTTTTGTTTTATTCTTTTTGTCTAGTGAATAGTGGAGAGCATAAGATAGAAAGATACTATATTATAGTAAAAGAATGGCACAACAGCCATTCTGCTTCTTTTTGATGATTCAAGAGACATGCATGCAGATAGTAGGTTCTAGGTTCTAGGTACTAGAGAGATACATCATATATAGTAGAGGATGCTACTTACTTATTACGTCTAGTGAATATCACTAGACACAAGACACGAGACTCAAGACTACTGATTCTCTTTCAGAAATACCATTAATTCTATTTGTGTGCATACTGTAGAATAATTCTTCTTCGTCTTTGTCGTTGTTGTATAGTTGTCGTTGTGTCCTTCTCTATTCTTCCTCTGTATTCTGTATTATGCTTCCATTCTTTATTTTGTTCGTCCCTTCTTTTCTTTTCTTTCTTCTATATACATATATACTTCTTATTCTTCGTCATCTATTTTTCAAAGATCTCAAAGTCAAAGTGTACACTTGTCAAGATAATGAAGACGTTTTCTCAACTTGGATTTTTTTTGTCTTGTGTATTTATGTATGAGTGTATATGTTTTCAGTGTATTTGCGTGTGTGTGTGTGCTGTCTTGTGTAGTTTTCCCAATCGATTCCTTTGTGAGTGTGAATCTGAGCAGACAACTGGCGGGTTTTGTTGGTTGAAGGTTGGCAACGAAACGAGACGTATTACAGACTTACGGACAGAGAAAAATGGCATATATATTATATTTTTATACATTATAAGACAAAATGGAATACTTTGTTACATGATGTATAGCTCTTGAGTGTTTGTACTTGTATTTGTGTTCGTATGTATGCGTACTACTATAGATAATAAAAATAAAGAATATAAATAAAATCAAAAGGGCTGGAAAAGTACCTATATGTAAGACAAGACAAAAGCAAAACAAAGCAAAGCAAACCACATTCGTTCTATATTGTGTTTCGTCGAGAGTCAAGATACAAGATATCTTGGACTCTTTCGGAACTCTATACTCTATAACTTCAGCATGGGTTAACGGCAGGGGCATTATCATTCCTGCTTCCTACTATTTATATTATGTCTAAAAATCTAGAATGTAGAGTCTACAGTCTAGAGTCTAGATTCTAGATTCCAGAGGATATAAATACGTAGTATTTGTAGTTTACAAAAAGTACTAGACGTACTATATAATTGAACAATTTGTAGTTGACTAATCGTAAGTAATTGAGTAGATAGATTTATACCATACGATGGTTGGTTGGTTGTTGGTTATATTTGTACATGATACATTATACAAATAAGTACTAAGTACATGTCCACATACTATAAATACAAGTTGTGTGTGTCCTGTGCTGTGTCATAAAAAATGCACAATGTACATATGTTTTGCTTTCTCCTAGTTGATGGTGACGCTCTTTCTGTTTTTGTATGTACTTATGATGTATGTAGAATGTAGAACAAAATGTAGTACAAGTATCATTCATGTGTCGTGATTACTTAAGAGTAGTATGTATGTATTAATGTACGTATGTATGTATTGTAATATTTAAACTGAAATTAAATTATGGTGAGTGCAATGATTCCTAATATAAAATTCACAAGTATGAGTAATGTACAATGTACAGTGTACAAAGTACAGTGAAAACAGTATTGGTGGATTGTGGATTGCCTATTTTGTGTGTGTGTGTGTAGTGTGCAATGATAGTCACATGATTTATAATGATTATTACTTTTAGTCTAATATCAAAAAAGTATGTATACTGTAAATATATTATATATATATATATATGTACTCATGATGAGTACTCGGATTTGAAATTAGTACATAGTACATAATATTAAATAGTACAAGCCACATGTAGAAAATTAATGATGAAAAACAATGATTTATCCATAGAGTTGATTTTCATAGAGTAGTAGAATGTGGTTCAGTTGATAATGATGATAATAATTATTTATTATTACTATAATAACATTAGTATTTTTTTCCTTATCTGTACATTGTACTTGTTAGTCCTCTTCATTTTACATTGTCGTTATCAACTGTACCAGAGTTGTTTTTTTTAAATTAATACTTTTTGATAATATTTATTATAATCAAATTTTGATTCTTCCAAAACGTTTGTCGTTCCTTTTGTTGACTTTTTATTATTATTATTGTTATCATTATGGTTTGGTATTGAATCTCCACAAAGACAAGTGGTGATAAAAGATGTGTTGCTTTGTGTTATTTATTTACAGTTGAACTTCCAAATGGGCAACTTACAACTCCCAATAACAACGTGTTAACACAGGCATTATCAGGTTTGTGCCTCAATATCATTCCGTTTTCCATTGTTTCCATTGTTTTTCTATCATTCTTATTGTAATGTTCGTTTGTCGTGTGTCGTTTGTTGTGTGGTGATGCTAACAAATGTACACAAGGTATTTCAAATACAGAATGCAATGCGTTGTAGGGAAAATAATGGTCAAAGATATTTATTAAAAATATTACAAGTGGTGTGTCATTTGGTTTTGGTATGGATTCTGATTTGTGAAATTAAGCTTTAAAATTACTTTTGGGAAAATACACAGCTATAATTACTTTTATTGCATGTGCCGAGTTTCGAGTTTTGAGTGTTGAGTCTGGTGTTGTAGAGTATAATATTTTTATAATATTTTAATAATAATTTGATAATATTTTGCCATAGTGTATTTTATATCCTGAGAAAATGAAAAAGTGGATGATATAATAATAATTAAAATCGGATTTAATTTATTGTGGTTTGCTAATTCATCCCTTTTTACAAGGAGGAAGAAGAACAAGAGGAATGATTGTTAGTGAAAGAAAGAGGAATGATATTCCTTATAAATATTTTCATCCTCACTTGTCATGTCTCTTGTGTAGTGAAGCTAAAAATGATCAATATAAACGTGTAATATTTGTTTTGATTCGCACTCGAACGGTATCCTTTGTTTTTCCTACATATCGTCCTATTTTCTTTGATGGATAAACATAAATTTTCCATCCTTTCCCTTCTTATTTTCATACCTTGTTTTTTTTACTCTCCATTAACTTTCTGTCTTCAGAAGGAGAAAGTGATAGAACATACAAGGTTTTTCCTGGAACTTCCATTTTCTTTTTCCATCAAGAGTTGATTCTCCGTCATCTATTTTATACGTGTGGAATGTATACACATGTAATATTTTCCGACATCTTTCTTATTCCTACTTTTTGCCAGAATATTGACAAGATAGGTCGATAAAGAAAGTTGTTCTTTCGTTACTGAATTCGGAGGATATAAATATATGTCTGCTGATAGATATTTTTTTACAGATTGTAACTTACGATTCCCAAACAACTTTTTGTCTTCATTAAAATCTTAGTTTTTTGTGCATTTAACTCGATTACTGGAACTCTCTAGGTACTAGTTACTAGTTACAGTAATTATAAAAGCCTTAAGAACGAAAATATGAATGCGGACTTTGAACTTTTTTTTTAACTTTTGAATCCTTTTAATTATTTATTGACTCTGATCGTGTCCAGTACATTTGTTTTAGCGAGAACAAGCTTGTGAAAACTTTTACTAATAATACAATGATTATTGCTATAATAGTGCAATAAATAAATAAAATCTCATATAGGATCTATTCTGTCGTCTAAAACAATTAACTTTGTTTCTTTCTGTGTATACGGTATTTTAGTCAATTGTAATGTCAGAAGGCAGAACAGAGTCACGTAAAAAGGTAACTAGGAGAAAGGAATTTCTGAAAAGTCGTTGTTGTATTTTGTCATTAATGTGTCGTGTATTTTCCCGATGTTTGTGTGTGTGTATTTCGCGGTTCTCCCAAGTCAGTTTCTTTGAAGAGAGGAAAGAAAGAAAGAAAGAATCACTTTTACAGGCCGATAATGGTCAGATTCAGAAAAATAATGATTTACTTTCAGATACGAAATAAGAAAAGAGGGAAGGTATGTGTGTATAAAAGTGTATATTTATATGTATGTAAAAAATAACAAAACGTGAGCACATGCTTCATTTAGGTCTAGACTGTATATTGTATATTTGTAGATGAGACTTTGCCTTTGTGTGTTTGTATGTGTAATGTGTATGCTAGTAAGAATCGCAAGTTGTGAGTTCAGGAGCAGCGAGTGTATAGTATAACATAGTGCAGTAATGATAATATTAGTAGCTATCCTAGTAATAATAATTATTATTATTAGTAATGCTCTATTGAAATAACACAAGTGAGTTTTTTCCTTTGTTTATCAACTCCTGTGTGTGAAAGGCTGAGAAAATGGAGTTTCGTAAAAATTAATTTTTTGCTTTTGTTCCTTTTTGTTCTCAACAGTTATAAGTAACTACCCAGGAGCTGGATTTGCCCCACCAGGTTAGTTATACCTATGTATTATGTTTATTTGAAGTGGACTTGATATAATAAGATTTGGATTAAGAAGTGGAAGTAAGAACAGTAATGTTCTTTTAAGAAAGGATGTACATTTCGTACATATTTAAAATACTTTGCTATTTGTTCATAGTGTATAATGTTTTTTTTTTTTTTGCTTTTTTGTTGTTATTTTTAGCATCCCCATCAAATCGGGCCTTCCCAACACCTAATTCTCCTGGACCGATGGATATCTATGGTGGGAATGATGTTGGATATGTCCAAGCAACTTCTCCCCAGCCTTCTGGATTTCCACTTGCAACAGTCTCCAGGGTTAGTGTTCTTTGTGCACTTCTTAAATCCCTTTAGACCAAACTTGGTGCTATTCTTTTTCCTTAGTATGATGATGATAGAGAATGAGAATGAAAAAGAGGCAACCAAACAAAACAAAACTTCAAATCACGATAGCACATAAAACCCTCTAATACGACCTAGATATTTAGATACTATCGTTATTTTGTATAGTAAACTACGCATGTAAACGTTTTAGACAACAAAAAACGCATTTTAATTATAGATATGAATTTTAAATAGGGTTTGTTTTATTATATTTTTGAACAAGTCTCGATTTTTTTTACTATTTACTACCTTTTCTGAAAATCTCATGTTTGTAAGGGATTTAAAAACAAAAAAGCCTAAAGTAGATATCAGGAATTTTTTTACATGATGACTATGACGAGTACTAGTAACAAACACAGAGAACACAAAGTTACTCTTGACTTTATGTCTATCATACATCATACTGTAGCATGTAAGATAGATGTCAGTATAAATTAATACAATAATATTCTAATATGCTGTAGTTTAAAGCTTTATATTCCTTTGTAGATAAGCGTAAACTGTAATACTTTTCGAATTTTGAATTATTGCTATATTTTATATTATTTTATTTTGTGTATTTGTTTTTAAGGAATTTTTTATGCCATTAGTGGTATCAATAACTATAATAATTATACTTTATACTTATATCATGACAATGTAGATTAAAAAATTAAGTAGGCAGCATTCATAACTTTTATTTAAAAAAAACATGATCAACTTTAGTGATTGATGTTTGCCATTTTCATATTTGTAATTTGTAAGAGAACAAGAGAAAAAGACTATAATATAGATACACTACTAGTTTATGTATGTAAAAGTGAATGTCAAATTCGCTCATTTTAGTAAAAAGAGACTATAAGATTATGAGAAAGATTAAGTTTTTATTAGCCTTTATTATAAAACTAGTACTATAATATTATTATAGCATATAGCTAGTAATGCTAGCCTAGCATGCAGATACCTTACGTTAATATTTCGAATAGCTGTACTAGCAATTTCTATTCTCGTCGTATAGATCAAGTGTAATTTTTAATAATAGGTATAATGTAAATCTAACATTATAATATTTCTTCAACATTCTATCTTTTTTATCCAAATGATGAACTTTAAAAATATGAATGATTATTTTTTACTGTATTTATACGAATTTCGCTTGGTATGGTATTCAGTTTTCAATATTTAGATGTAACTAACTAATATAACTAATAACTAATTTTATTTTTCATTTTAATTAATTATTATGGTGATAGTTTATACTTTGTACGATGCACAATGTATGTTTTGTTAAAAGCTATGAGCTATGTAGATAACTTATATTTTTAGCTTTGAAAAATTATTGTACTGTCGTATGTCGTATAATTTATTGCTGTATTTATTTCACTCATGATGACGGTCGAAAGAGTGATTTCATCCATATATTTGTATATATATTTGTTCTGCCAAACTACTTTATTTACTAATATTATATTTTATAAGTGATGATTCGTGTGTGCAACTTCCTTCCCCATTTTATTTTACTATAGTCCTACCGTGTATTCCTTTTGTGTATATTTTATTCATGTACAATTTACGGACTTGACCTAGCACGATAGTTTTTTCTGTACGAATAGATATTTTGTTGCACTGCAAAAAAAACAATTCGACTTTTGAAAAAATGATGTGTTGAACAAATTAAAAGATATTATACACGCACACACAGACAAAAACACAGCATTTGCTTTGCTATTTTTTACTTATCATTTTATTTTATTTTAGCTATAATTCGCTTTTCAATTATTTTGCAATGAATAAGGAATTTAATATTTTGGTAATCCAATGTGTAATGTGTAATGCGGCTTGTTGAACATGTGTATACATTCATTTTGTATTTGTTGTTATCCAAGATTTTGTGGTTATTCCAACACATCTGCTTATGTTGTAACATTTTACAAAGTTTCTGAACAAGCATAACAAACTTTCATGTCCCTAAATATCACAGAAAGAGTTTATCAAGCGTCTTACCCATGCTTTAGTTTTTGATTATTTCTTTATTTTGTTGGAATGAAAGAGCACCGAAAAGGTCTACCTGTTTGTTCTTGTATTTATAAAGGACCTATAATAATTATTATTATTATTGACCGTACATTATGCGTATCTTTTATGTATCAGAAATCACAAGGCTTGTCCTGCACATTTTATGTATAATGCTTGCTTGTTTTCCACACATACAACTAATCCTACTCACATGACTTTGAAGAGCAAAAAGAAAGCAGCTTACTCACACAAGACACAAAATTGGACGAACTAGTACCAGGAGAATTGGACGAGAATTATTATTTAGAAAAGTGTTTTTTAGGAAGAAGGATGAGGATGAGTGGAACGTGATTTGAGGTGACCGTCAGGGGAAAAAAACTAATGATTGTTATTATTCATTGTTTCTCAGACATCATCATATTCTTATTTACAGGGACTGATACCTGCCGGATTTACAAACGGATATCATTAATTCCGAAGAAATAATCCACAATCCACATGCCATGCTGCAGTATATAAAACAGATGAAAGCATAATAATAATAATATTAATAACAATAGTAATATTCACATTGTACACGAAAAAAAAAACAACCCTAGCAAACAGATATAGACACGCGTATGTACGAGGATTACAATTACAATGATTACAATTACAGTTCTTCTTCTCTGACTCTCCCTCTCTGAATTCTGAATGACTTTGACTCTGAGTTCAGTCAGTGCGTGTATTTATATTATTATGTTATGTATATTTATGTGTACATTATATACCATATATTCTATTCTATCTACTATTGATTGCAACAATATTACTCCAGCTGCAACCAGTTGTAATACTACAATGCTAGTACTTCGTCGTGTGTGTCTTGTTATATTATAATATTATATTGACATAATATGTGAGGAGGAGGAGGACACGTTCGTGTGGATTTTCTTTTCTCGGCAAGATTCAGCAATTTTGTGGATTGTAGATTTGAAATTCGACAAATAATAGTAATAATAATAATTGAAAGGAACTCTCTTAACTCTTGACTCTCGAGAAGCAAAGAAGAAGTCAACTATACAAATTGTGCATTGGGAGTCACCAACTGCTAAAACTAAACTAAACTGTTCCTGAGTGTTTTTCATCAAAAATGTTCATCATATTGTACAATACTCCGTGTTTTCCCCATCATCACATAAAGTAATAGATACATGAATCCAAAATCCCCTCGTACAACTATAAGACATCTACATTCTCCACATCACCTTGAAACAAATAGAAATTAAAAATACATGATTGAATAATAAATGTCACCCCTACTTTCTCTCTTTCGTCTCTTTTGCTTCACGGATAAACCATTTGTCAAGAATGGAAGGAAATGATGTACTACTTCTGTGATCCATGAACTGTACTACACATCTATATCCATTTCTGCTATAGCTCTACTATACTCTATTCTGTACTACTACTACTTTTCCTGAATCCAGTAAAGAAACTCGTGTACTCGTGTAAAAAGAGAAGAAAAAAATAAAGTGGTAACCTCAAGGTTTCATGATCCAAGAAATCGACAATCGACATTGTATAAGATACTAAAAAACAGTTTTGGAATTTGTCGATGAGAAACAGTTGGACACGTGCATCGTAATCGAGTGGTTTTCTATACTCTATACTTATCTATTTTTTTCTTCTTGTTATTCCTCCTTCGATCCTTTTTGTGCTGAATTTAAAATATATTATTCTATAACAAAATAAATGGTGAACACTGAACACCTGACATGACAATTTCTTCAGAGTACGACAACTAGTCGGAAATCAGATGTAATCCGGAAATTCCTATGGTGTGGTGGACGGTGGACGAATAGTACCGACAAACACAGCAGCTTCCAAGGTCTAACTTCCACATGATTTTACTATTAATGTAGGTTAATTTTACTTACTTTAGTTGTACTTTTAGTTTCAAGTATACTATATAGTAAAAAAGGGATTCATATTATACATATACCAAGAGTTAAGTTGTACACTATATCACATTGCGCAGTTCTAAGCTCAAATCAAATCGACCTTTTCTTTTTCAGTTTATCTCGGATTCTTGTTTTCATCTCTTGATTCTTGATTCCCATTGCTATAATCCTTACTGAGTTGTAAATGAAAATGTTTTATGACTGTCAAAAAAAGTATCCTATAATATATTTTTTGTGAACCGTCATCTTTCTTCCCACCGATTACCTATACCGATTATATGTGCAGTTACGCATAATAGATACGTATAAGTTTTTTTTTATCACACAACACCTTTGAGATCTCATGTAAGGAAGTTTGATTTATTTATCCTTAGTTTAGTCATTCCTCTCAGGTCTTCAGATTTTCACGAAACTTTTTATTCTTTTTTTTAAAACTTGAAGTTCTTTCCCTTTTTTTTAACAATTTCACACTCAGTTTTGACATGGTGGTTTCACCTATGTATTATGTATTATGCATTTTGTACGGTGATACGGAAGAGAAAAAGAACAAGAAACCAAGATGCTGATTTTTCCATTCTATTTAATAAATGAACTGTCATACTTACGACTTACATCTTACACCGCAGTACATTCTAAATATTAGATACTAGTACGCGAATAGAGAATACACGTTACACGTGCATGTGTTTTCGTGTAAATGTAAAATGTAGGTTGTAAGTTGTATGGTTTTTGAGCATTCAAGTAATTGAGGAAGAGAGAAGATGCATTTTTCGGTTCGCTGTTCCTCGTGTGTGGATACATAATATTTTGTTCTCCATGTTTTAGTCATGTAATAGTAAAGGAGAACATGGATGTAATACACACTCACACGTACCTACAAATGCCTTTAACCAGCTGCGGGTAATATTTATGTGACAACTGGTACATCTGCTATGCAATTACGGTTACCATTACTTAATAGCAGGGCCTGTGACTCTCTCTCTCTCTCTCTCTCCACCAACCTCCTCGATGAAACCAAACCAAACTACAAACTACCTTTTGTGTATTGTGTATAGTGTGTACAACTTAACTCTAAAGTATTCAACAATGACTACACACATATTAATTTCAAGGCGGGTGACTTTCTCTTTCTCTCCCATCTCGAATGTAAAATGTAGAATGTAGAATACAAGTATATGTTGTGTTCTCCAGCTATCTGCTATTTCAAAGCAGAGCTAAACAAAAGGCATCTAATATCTGTAATAATGTGCATACACTATACAGTATGTATAAATGGTGAATGTCACACGTTATTAAACATTGCAGAGGTATTTATGTAAATGTAAAATGAAAAGAAGGAAGAACGACGAGGGAAAACTAGAAGATAAAGGAGAAAAAGAGAAAGCTCCAACCCCGAAAAATATGTGGGCGTTCCAGTAAATATTTCATTGTTTGTGTGTGCTCGTATTATGTATAATGTATAGATATTAGATATGTACGTGTTTTTCTGGTTTGGTTTGGTATTGCGGTCTCAACTCAAATTAGGAATAAGTTAAAAGGTTAGATGAGGGCTGCCACTGGCACTGAGAATGTAGAATGTAATAATACACACACAAATATATAATGCTATACAGTTCAGTTGCCAGAACCATAACCAGTAAATCCCCACAATCTACATTTATACATTTACGCTACGTAGTACGCACACAATATGTTTATACTATGATGAGATAGGAGAAAAAGAACCATGAGAATAAATACGAGTATTATTCATATTATATACAAAAGTACTTTTATATACGTTTTACAGTCCAATGCAAAAGGTCTTTATACACAAAAGTCAAGCTCTGTAGAACACCAAAACTCAGAACGAAAATGAAAAGAGAGATACAAATACTATTATTATTATTATTATTGTTATTGAAAGTCGACTTCGGCTCGAGGGACACATAAATAACTAAATGATATACTTTTAATTTAAAAAAAATGAAACGTAGTTGAATTTGTAGCAAATATTTAATATTATATAAATATATTATTACTACATATTATATTATTATATAATACTATACTTTATTACTAATTACTAAGATCTAAGATATGACTATATGAAAGTTACTCTTCTTAAATACATTGTTATAATATCTGCTCCAGATGATGAAAATCCCTCGCACAGATACTATATTATCTATTATGTAAATGAGGATACTCCAGGTAACAACTATATTATTATGTTATCACCATCACCAATAATCAATAATATATAACAAAATGATATACCCAAATAAATAGGATAAGGTATAATATAATATTATATGATGGTGAGAATAAGAGAGATAGAATATATAAAAGAAGCAGCATAATAATACATGACTATGGTGATGATGAATAGATGGAATATACATGAAATAGGACACATATTATATATATAAACCATAATTATACGCTACATGGGAAAAAAGGTCAGTAACTTCCTTCCAAAAAATTAAAAAAAAGAACAAGATGAAAACAAAATCAATTTTTTTATGACTCGATAATCGATAAAAAGTAATAAAAAAAAGAAACGAACGCATATTTAAAACAGTATACATACAAAACGTTTATAATTACAAAGTATGTGTACACAGAAATTTGATTAAAAGTCATTGTCAATTAAAATTATTGTCATTATTATTAGGAATTTGAAAATTTACATGTTTTTCTTTAAAGGGGAAGAAAAGAGTCCTAGAATTTTAAAATTCTTCAAGTATAAACTTGTTTTTAAATTAATACTATTTTTTAAGCTTTAAAATGACGGAGAGTATAAAAAAAATTTAGAGAAATAAATCAATGGAGCAAAAACAGGGAAGTTTAGTCTCTAGACTCTATATAGTTAGTTAGACAACAAGAAAAAGAAAGCAAGTCCACAAACCAAGAGAAAGTATACGTACATTATGCTTGTAATAAGTGTGCAAGAGATAGAAAAAAAAGGTGGAATGGATCTCGTTAAATCATTCTCTATATATTATTATTATGGCTATAAAAAGAACTGTTTTGTTTAATTATGATTATTATTGTTCCTTTTTGTTCCTTATTATACATAATATAATAATATATTATTATTGAGCATGTAATATGTATGACATACTTATATATTTTCACCACTTTCTTCCATATGAAGTGTACTATACCGTACGTATATAATATATTATATTATAACACACAACAAAATATACACAAGCAATCAAACAGCAAAATGGTGTGAGTGATACAAAAAAAAGAGTAAAGTGAAAGTGTAGTGAAAGTCGATACTTGTACGTTATGTTGTTGTTATTTCTCCATTGTTTTTCAGGTCATGGTCTGAAAACTAAAAAGTGTTCGAAAAAAAAATACTTGTATAAATTTATATTTATTACTCACTTTACTCGTACACTCACTCAATTTATGAAATATTTATTATCGTATCATAAAGATCAAACAGTACAGAAAATGTATACCAAAAAGATAAAAAAGAATCAAACCTAACTCAGTCAATCAGTGTACTACAACAATACATATATTTATACAGAGAGATATACTTTTGTGTATATACATCATGCTCCAAAGAAAAATTAAGAGAAAAAAAATCGTAGTCTTGCCGTAGTAGATTTTCCTATAAATAGGAAATTATAATACCTAAATCATTATAATATCTTTTATTGCTACTTTTCCCCAAAGAAAAACTAATTAAACATTGAAATGTCAGGTATATATTATATAGTAGAATAACAAACCAAGTCATAGGTGTCAGACGGTTAACATTATTTAGCTATTCAAAATTCAATAATGAGCAAAACCCCATTTATTATTTTATTGCGCTATTTGGTAATATGTGGGTAACAGGCAATAAATTTTGTTTAAAAAGGAAAATTTTCCAAGGAATTACCTTCATTATACATATTCTAATCTAATCAAATATTAAATACATGATGTTATAATATACACATCTAATAATACACACTGACTTGTACATAAAATGTTATATACAAACATGATACAAAATAATAATTATTCATATAACGCGTAAAAGAAAAGAAACGAATGAAAAGCATTAATACTATATATTATGTATAGTAAACCTTGAATAATAATAATAAGAATAATAATGATAGAGTATACTCACAAAAGAATTTATATAATCTATATATTATTATGATATGTATATATATATTATTATTATGACAAAGTGGAGAAAAGGAGTCTAAATATATATATAAAATTATGTATTTACGATTAGGAGTCTAAAAAACTATTTGGACTGCTTGGATATCGCAAAACCAACCTTCCTCGAATGCAATATTTAATTAATTAAAAAAAATACTATAATTATATACAACATATATACCTACATACATACATATGTACACACAACACATATACATATATTATTATATTGACTATTCACGACATAAAAATTATATATTATTGAATTTAAAAAAAAGGAAATGATATGACGAACGAGAAAAAAATAATGAAATCCCAAACATTTCCATTTCATGTTTTTTGTACACCATTTTATCTAAACTATAGCCCTAAACTATATACAAAATCAAAATATGATAATATTATTACAAAATTTGACAAGTCAACAATGAATCACAATCCAACTTAATCTAATCCAATCCAAATAATACTTACTAAATCATGATAAAAGGATGATAATTATTTTGTTGTTATTTTTAATGAGAATTGCATACCAAAAATGTAAAATATTATGCACAAATACATATATTATACAATATAAAATGTAACATATTATCTCATAATAGAGTGTAGTTTGAAAAAAAGTTTTAATGGAAAAAAAATCTAAACCAAATACCAAAAAATACCTTCAAAAGAGTCGCCAAAAAAGACGAAACCCATAATATAAATAAATATTACAATTATTACGATTAACGATAAATACGAACCAGTGAATATATTATACATGTAACATAATATATAACGTCTATAGGTCATCCAATACCCTATTAAAAATACACAAAACCTACAATATTAAGCATAAATAGTATAACTATATCTATGTACACAAACTGTTATACATGATAAAACCATGTTATTATTATATTATTATTATTATTATGATGTATTTTGAGAGGAATGAAAGCAAAATCATGAGGCAGGAAACGTACATCATGTTTTGTAAAAAATAATGTTGTTTGCCTATTATCTAAATATTATAATTGAATATTGACAAAATGCTGTAGATTAGACAAGTGGAGCAGTGCGTTACTATAATGTATGTATTATAATATATACATACATACACACATAAATATATATATTATATATATACAGCCATACATAATATTTAATCCTATATATATACCAAAAAAAGAGAAGAGAAAGAAGAAGGAGAAAACTATAGCAAAAATGGCACTGATAAACCGTAGTAAAGATTCAGTAGTGTTTTTTATTTCTAGAATATGTAATACAAATATTATAATAATTATCTATATTATTATTGTACATACTTACATACTATATATTATTAATATATATTGTCATACAATATCTATACAAATTATAATATTGTATATATTGTTATGACGTGTTGTGTTGTTTTTATCTTGAGTTTCAGTCAAAAGGTTAAAGAACAGTTGGAAAAAGGTGCAAAAAACAAGACTATCTTTTTAGTTTGTATGTCGTCCGTGTTCTTCTATTTTATGCTTCGTAAAAGTCTGCTCATTCCAAAATATGCTTTGCAATTTTCTGCTCATTCCAAAATATGCTTCGTAGTTTTCTGCTCGTTCCAAAATATGCTT
>JABASP010002382.1:0-20570 GCA_019776565.1 Sminthurinus signatus | reverse complement strand
GTGTTTAGTAAAAATACAATCGACTACTAATAAGAAAACAGGAGACTTCGTTTACATTTTATATCTTTATTGTATATTGTACAGTGTACACTGTACACGTCTTGAGTCTTGCGTTTTGAGTCTTGAGTCGTCACGATTCTGTTGTATTGCCAATTCCATAATTCACAGAGTACTTCAGTAAGTAGGAGTAGATTTCGCAAAAACTATAGTTTCTATGCTAAAATTCTATAATAAATTTGATACTCTATCATCACACATATCCCAAAATGTATTACATGGAGAATGAAGAATATATATATGACAAAGATTGATCATACAGTAAATCTTGAATTCAGAAAAAAATAAGTAAAAAAAGATGCATTAATATGATGATTCCGTTAGACATTGAAGATTTGTATTTTTAATATTGATGTACAGAAATTTTGTAAATACTAAAAACTAAATGAACACACAAACAAAAATATTACCTTGAATTTGAAATATTTTCAGAGTCTCAACTCTCAACTCTGTACTTTGTACTCTTTTTACTGAAGGACACGCGGAAAATCCATGATGGAGCCAAAAATTGATAAAGAAAAATATCAACTGATTTCAGTGGAGGATGAGGATGATGAAAAAAAGCTTAAAGAAGGTGGAAATGGTTGTGAAACAACGACGATGACGAAGATGTTGACGGTCGACGACAGTGCTACACCCAGTGCTCCATTTTCAACTGGGACAATTCTTCGACCTCATGGAACAAGAGCTCCCAACGAAGCTCAAGATGGTAAGAAATGTACATTGTACATTGTACACAAAATGCATACTTTTTCTGTTTTTTCTGTTTATTTTTATACAAGGCGCAATTATTCCCTTTTTCATGCTCCATCTTCAACAGTAATTGAAAATTGCATACTGCATATCTTTAACATCAAGTCTCCGCTTTCCGCTTTCCGCCAACGAATCCGTGTATCGTAGAGTGGAAATGAAAAATTTATCACTACATCTCATCATGTCCACTCTATCAATTAATCAAGATTTGTGTTGTTCCTTACTCCTTACCACCGCTTTTGCACACGCAATATGCAATATATGAGTAGGTAGTACTTAGGTATAGTAGATGAAGAGAGGTGGTGAGAATTTATTGTTTACTCCTTTCCCTGGTTTACGGTTAGATGTACAACTTTTTATTCGAAGATTGTAAATTTTTGGCTACTTCACCTACACTTCTGCCCCTTCCTAAAAAACTAGCACAAAGTACAAAGAAAAATTATTCCAAACCAAACTTGGATTCTGGATTCACTTTACATTATACATGATCATTGTCAAGCTTTACAAGCACAATGTGATGTCGTACATGGTTGAACAGGTTCCTTTGATTGTCGGTAAATTTGAACGTTGAAATACCTACAACCTTAAAAATGACAATTTCAATGAGAACAGAAAAGGCATACATGTGTTTCGAGTTTCGAGTGGTAAAACACGAGGAATCCTTCACAAGAGAGATAAAATTTGAATAAAAAATAAATGGGTGACAAAATCCAACGTGTGGAGACGAGATCCTTTTTTGTTTTAATTGATGTTCAGTACCATGTTAACACGCTTTGTTATATTGACATGTTTGCGGTTGGATTTATCTCCTGCTGTGCCATATTAAACATGGAAAGTATTGTGCAAACTTGCATAATATTCTGATAAAAAGGTTCTCGGGAATTCATAAAATATAAACAACAGCAAAGTTTTACTCCTTTTGTAATTAAATAGATTCACCCGTATAAAAAATATTAATGATAAAATGGACAACATCTTTTATTATTATGTTGTACTTTGTAATGCTAGACGAGGCAAGAGACTCTTAACTTTAAAAAAATGAGTGGATTCAATTAATTTCGCCTAATGTAATTTTTGTGCATAATTTATTATCTATTCTAGATTCTAGCTGATTTAATTTACTATAAGCATCTTCATCCTTTATCAAAAGGCAAAATGAATGGTTATGGAGGTTCCTCATTGCTTTTCGGTATTAAACTGGAACAGGCTCATAGAATTTAGAATTCAATATCATTTCCGTACCATCTTTTATAACTTGAGTCTAGAATCTAGAGTCTAAAATCTAGAATCTAGAGTGATTATTATAAACCGTTACAATTACATTACTGAGTGATGGAAGCAAAAAAAATTTTAGCATGCGTGATTACTCTCCGCCAAACCAAACCAAACCGAAACAAACCGAAGTTGAAGCTAAAGACGAAGAAGTATACTTTAAACATGACATAAATGCTACATCTTGGATCGTAAACTTTGTGTGAGCAATGAGGCATTAATATTTGTAGGATAATGAAGTAGAGAGTATACAATATACAATGTACAATGCATGTTTAATATAACACAAGAGTATCATAATATCTAATATCATATTAGAGCTTTATGTTTTATGTGCATAGCTTCTGTGCGTCACTTTTTTTCTTTAGCACACTCAAACAGGGATATTTATAATAATAAATAATTTAGACTAATGTCTTTGGTTTATTCGGGGCAAGTACCAGCAATTTTTATACCCTACACACAATTAGAAATGGTGAGAAACATGATGCGGTGACTCCCGTCAAATGGTTTGTGTCGCAAATACATGTCTAGTATATAGATAATGTAGCATACACCAGAAAAAAACATAGACATATTACACATACATTGTTTCTTACATCTTCATTATCTCACAATTCACAAAAATAGACAGTTGGGGGACAGAAGACATCGGTATGAAGAATGAACAACCGAATTCTCCCACATGCTCAATGTACAATATACAATATGGTTGTCTGAAAAATATTTGAACAAATACCATCACTGCTCTGATCGTCATGTATCATGTTGTACTGTGTATTGAGTACTAGGGCACACGTGAAGGTTCTTCATCTTTAAAATGAATGGCTCACAATAAACACAAGTATCTACAAATATAATATTTTATACTTAATACTTGTACATCACACACAGTTTTAAATTGCTATAATAAAGCACACCAAGACATTGAACATGGAAGTTAAGCATAAAGGATTTTCTATTGTATTAATTATTACAAATGTTTTCCTCACACATATAAGAAAGCCAAATGAAATGAAATGTGGCAAGAAGAAGCCTGTCTAAAATCTGGCTTCCGTCCCTTTGTGATTTGCTAACGGAGATAATGATGAGGGAATATTTGAGGGAAATCCAGATATTTTGGTTTTTAATTTAATTCTACTGCCCGTCTTTCAAGATCTTCGAATATGCCAGTTAACAATTATATACTTTATGCAAGCATTCCACAAAGACTATTTCCTTCTAGTTTCTAGTCACTCTTCATTCTTCATGTCTGACTTTGTAAAGATGACAAAAGACAAGTGCTTCTATACTCAAAAAATATCCTCCGTCTCATTTCTCAACTGACTACAGATGTACAGGTTTCATTTTCAACTCAAATAATTGTATGACGTACTGCTCTAGTTTGGAGTCTGGAGTTCTGATTTTTAACATTATCACACTTATTAAGTGTACATCGGAATAGTATACGATATTAATGAATATTATGCATCTTTTAGCATGAAGTACAAAATACTGGATATTAGACAACAGGAAAAGACAGGTAGACAAAAAGCAGAATGATTTGATACTGGAAAAAACCTCTGGGGCCTGCGCTCTGTCATGTAGAAACAGGAGTGAAACCTTAAAAGTGCCAGGATAGGAAATTTTCAAAGAACTTGTATGGATACGAGATACTAAATACGGCATATTATGGACATTATGAAAGTTATAATAATCCTGCATGCATTCACATTTGAATGCATGTTTGCATAAAAAAGAATAGTCCGTTGACTGCTGACTTCTGACTCAATAAACCCCGAAAGTTGACCATGCATTAAATTTATATTCATAAGTAGTGTCTACTTGTGCATGACTTATTTTCCCTTGACTTTTCTAAGCAATAAATACTAATGCAATAAATATTACATTACATTACATTAAAAGGTGCAAGAAGTAGCCGTATTTTGGGTTTTGGATATTTTCACTTAATTTAGGCAATTGGTTACTCAATGGAGCAAATGATAGGGGAAAATGCTATAAAAAGTAAATAAATTATATTATAGGGAATGGAATTTAGACGAGTGTCAAGTATGCCGTTCGTCTCGTATTTAATGGTTCCGATACTATGTATAAAACATTGAAATCAAAGTAAGTTGTAGCAGTTTGGCAGTATTATACATAAGTTTTGGTATTTAGTATATTTAGTATTTATTGATCTGTTTAGTGTTTTCAAGTGTTGTCTTCTCTCATCACTTTCCTTCCGATAATTTGAAGAGATTCTTTATTGAATGCAGAACATTCCCTTGATGACTGTTCGCTGTTCTTGTTCCACATGTTTTCTCAGCTCCTTTATCCTAAATATTTACTATTTTCTATTTACAAGTTGGTCATGTGAAGTGTGTAGTGTGTAAAATGTAAACACTTGGATTTGTGATGATCGAAATATTGCATCCAAGTATTGTATATTGTGTGTTGTACGTTGGACTTATAAATTGTATATTGTATATCCTCTCCATCATCAAAAATGTATTTTTATGTATGAAAACAATCGTGATCCGAAAGATTTTTCCCTCGCTGTTTGACCTTGCTTCAATCAAATAAGCGTGTAAAAAAACCTTTGAAGGTCCTAATATCTACAATCTCATACACATTTTACATTTTAGGATCAAAAATCAAAAGCTTTCTCATTCATATTGTTATATTTTGTATTTTGAATTTTGAACCATAGCTTTAAATTCTACTCTTGTTCTTCAACTTACTTCACTCTATTTAAGTACCGCCTTTTCATCGCCTTTTGTACCTAATTGACCTGTTGTGAAAATGAAAATCTTCAACTTTTTTATCTCTATTTCTTCATTCTCCCCATCCGAAATCTGAACATTTGTGAACGAATTTGATATTTGAACGATCCCCAGGAAAAGCGACGTATCTCGGTTTTTGTTTCCATGGTTATTACATGTTATTTATATGAGAGCACGAATACGAGATGCGTCGCTTTTCCGGGGGATCGTTCATTTGTTGAAATACGGAGAACTCTGTTTTCAGCTAATCCGGGTGACGAGTGATGAGTGGTATTTTTTTCGTATTTCGTATAACAGTTACCAGTAAAAACTGTTTAAATCGATTACCCTTGAATTCCCAAAACGAAAGCAAAGAAAAAGGAAAAAAAATAGTTTATTTTAATGTGAAGGTTCAGACTTTAGACTTTAGACGAATGCAAACACGTGTCATATATGTATATAAATGTAAATATGCACACCTTTTACATACTACATTCAGCTAAGATTGCATAACGTTTTATTTTTTTAATCCACTGGATATTGGATCCTTCAACAAGTATAAACAAAGTATGTTTGCTGAATTAAGACAGCCTTTCTTGGTATTTGCTATTCCACCATATGTGCAAATTGATAATTCATGTTTATTTTACTTAAATGTACTTCAATCTTCAATGCTTTACTTTATAAGCTTAGTAGCATGATTCTGAATTGTGAATTCTGAGTAGATCACCCTCATAATATCTTTTACATCAGTTATTTCTTCTCATAATATTTTTTTCTTTTATATCGTGAGTAGTTGCTGGTGGGAGTTTGAAGTTTGGAGTTTACCATTTGCCATGTTTCACACTGTTGATTTGTTTGGTATTTAAATTGTACATGATGTTACTATTCTGTGCTTCTCATATTTCACAAATATTTTCTTCTGCAGACGGTATAATTTGGAAATTTGATACATTTTGAGTGTTTTAGTCATGTATAATTCTTGCGTAAGATTCCCTGAAATTGCTCCAGTTGTATTCAGCCCAAGTTGATATTACAGCATATAGCATATAGCATACAGACTTAAGCTCAGATATGTAATATTTTTATTATTCATTCTGATTTTAAGATTTTAGAAACAGAAACATATTATACATAATAAAGTTGAGTTTATAGAGCTACCTGTGATTTTCAAATAATAAATACAAAAGACGGGAACCTGTAAGTTGCAAATTGTAAACCAGACTTTGGATTTGGATTTGAAGTCTGGCATCACATTTGCCAATTTTGAATAATTACCCAGGGCTTTGTTAAACCTGTATTGAGTATTGAGTATTGAGCATTGAGGAAAATTGAGGAAAAAATAAGAGAGAGACAAGACGTTTTTGAAGGTTTTTTATTTTCACACGAGGAGATCTGGAGAGACAGGGAGGTCTGTCTGGGTGTTTTGAGTTTTGAGTTTTGAGGAATGATGGGATTGTAGATCCTTATCCAAATTTTCGATAGTTTCTCTGAATAATTTTGGCAGTGGTTTACTTGTGAATGGGTAGACGAAGACAGGAGGACCGTTTAGGAAATTAGCATAACATATGTTGTGTCTTGTGTCTTGTGTTTTGAGTTTTGAGTTTTGTGTGTGGCCGTTGTAAATACGAATAGGAAACGAACGTGTTTCTGTTTCTTCTTCTGCTTCTGTATTTTAAATGCACAGGCAGGAGTTGAGAAGGGAGTGGAAGAGACGTTAGAGACGATGTAATGTGACGATGGAAATACATAATACATACATCACCTAAATGTACAATGTACGTTGTACGTACATGATATAAATATAAATATACACCTAATGTAAACATTTTTATTGCCATTTCTATTTGACCCTGATATTGTCAGAAGTCGGAATACAGATACTCAGGATTCACTGGTGGGACTACGATACGGTTTTAGCCAAAACCAAAACCTACTTTGACATGATTTTGCAGAATTTTGAATGTCACAAGAACAAGAGTCTAGAATCTAGAATCTTTAAATTTTAAATACTATACGTGTATTTCATATATAGGAACCTTTACATGTCTTTCAATTTTCGACTTTGATTTGACTTGAAAGTTTTTGAAACGCCTTCTGAGAGCTAAGAGCTGAGAGACGATAGACGATAGACCAGAGGGTGGGATTCACAGGGACACGAAGATCTAGACTTGAGACTCAGATTCACAGAAGGGTAGAAGATAGAAAATAGAAAATTCAAAGTAACAGTAACTTGTTTTTATGTTGTGTTCCTCAATCCATCATGCTAAATATTCTTTGTCTTAATGCGGATTTTCAAGAACATTTTTTCCTGGCACAATACCATCCCCATATATTTCTTTAGTAGTGATTTTGAATTCCATCTTGCAAAAATATTCAACATTCAACAACTTGCATGGGCTTATAATTATGTCTCACTTCTCCGATCTCACCGTAAATCATTTGAAAATGACATAATTTGAAACTAAAAACAGCAAATTACAGTACATACGATGTATAATATATTTATCTCTTAACTCTTAACACAAAGAAGGTTTAATCTTTGAATAACTTAAATCCTAAATGGTTGTGGGTTGTTAGTTGTGGCAGCAAAGTTCGATGTATTAACATTGTACCTATTTTTTATTGAGTATTGTCGCGATAATAAATGGCAAATGTTATACTATCTGTTCTATAATGTGTGTTGTTTGTGGATATTCATAAATTTTAGCATACAGTTAAAAGGCGGACATTTTCCACCGGAATTCAGCTCTCGTTTCTGTAGCTTATCTCTTCTGCTCTGAGAATTATAATGCTCCTAAAGTTAGTGCATATTGAATATTGCATACGCCATGATATAGTACACCTACAGCTATTTGACCAATTTCAAAGTTGATACTCATAGAAAGTAGAAAGCTATAGATTTGAGTTCCTCTGAATTTTATGTATAGACAATAGATGAATATTGAAGATGAATTCAAAAATTACAACGTCACTTATAATGAAACTGTAAATCAACTACCAAAATCATGAGACAGAAGACAAAAATGTACTACTTAAACTGAGTCCGGATTTCACTGTACATTGTACATTGTACATGGATATAAGATCCGGAATCTGGAATCCGGAGCGTGTTCTAGAATATCTGTACTATGTACGTGGTTGTTAGTGCGTAAGAGCCTTTGATTTAAGTAGGTTATAGACTTTGCTTTGAAACAAAAAAAAAGAAACAGGTTAAAAAAGACAAATGGTTCCAAGGGTTAAAAGTCATAGAGATATTGGCTCAAATATCACATATCCCATAACACATAATATATAGCATATAGCCGCACAAACAAACATGTATACTGAAAATACAAAGGTACAATGGAGACACACTTTCAACTTCCAAGTCTAAAGTCTAAAGATATATACTGCATCATTAAATCTTTGAAAACAAGGAAACTCGATTTCTGAACAAGAAAAGGTTGAGAAGAAAAAATAAATAAAGGAAATATATCCATTTTTTACATTTTCTTCGCCTTTTGAAGGCTACACACTACACATTACACACTATATGCACTGTGTGGTGCGTACGATGTACGTTTTGCGTTGTACGTTGTAAATTTCACAGTACAGATCATTTGGTGACTTGATAATTGATAATGTACATTGATGGAGGCGGTATCCAGCTATTTAGAAAAATAAACAGAAGCAGTTTCCCGTTATTGATGTTTGATGTTTCAGTTTTAGTTTAAACCCTGACGGTTTTATCTTCCTATAAATTTATTATAATTTGCAATTCAAGTCACAAACCCGTAATTACGAATGACATTCCCAATTATCGTTATTACAGAGAGATGTGTATTTTGAATGATAAATTTTGAATTTTGGATTTCGGATTGAGCTATGAGCTGTGAATGTGTTGAGACTCAAGTTTGAGAGATTTAGTAAATAGTTTAATGGTGTAAAGTACAAATTAGTTGCAAAATGTTTGACAGGTAACTTGAAAACTGTCAGTAGAGTAAACTACTAAAACCTTATCATCCCACTCAAAAACACAAATTAAGAATTCAGTATCAGAGGAAATAAAAATACCCATTACCCATAATCCATAATGTACAATTTTACTCATATGTAAATACAAAAGCTGTATGAATTTCCATTTTCCACTTTCCAATTATTGCAATACAAAATACAATATATTAAATATCATACTATGCTTTACATATTTAGTATTTAGCTCAGACAATATCAAAGAAACTCCTTCATCCATCAGGAAACAGAACACAGGGCTAAAAAGAAAAAGGAAAAATAAATAAGCAAATAATATTTTATGGGTTTTGAGAATCTCGTAAAAAATTATATGGCATTATGAAGAGACGCAAAAGTAGCCCATATTTACAAAAGTATGAAATCTAAAACAAAAACGTGATGATTTGGTGGAACAACTTTGTTTCTCCTGAAGATGAGTTAACCCGAATTCGAAAAACTACAACTATTAGTTTTGTTCTACAGTTTTGACTTTGAACTGTTGATTCACGCTCATACTTCCCACATGACTTATACGTTACGCATCTATTTTTTCCCATTCTAGTACGACTCAGTATGGATTTCTAGGGAAAATACATACTTATTATTATTATTTGTAAAATCATTCTATTTTTTTAACCGTACAAAACCGTCTTTTCATGTGGTGCGGAATGGCAAATCTTTGCAAAGGGATGAGCAAAGAAAAGGAGAAAAGAGGAAAATTAGAAAATACGGAGCCTTCAGTTTTGAGTGTTTTATTACATTTTCAATTATATATTAGTATTTACCTTGTCAATTCCATGTAAACGCTCACTGTTTTCTCCGGCTTTGTTTTCCAATGAAAAAACCTGTGTCGGTATATGCTCAATCATCAATGTAGAATGTAAAAGGAAAGGTGGAAAACCCGGGAGTCGCGACTTATTTCTAGGAATAAGTTTAATATTAGAACATTGAGTATTAAGGCTGTACCTTGAAGTATCTACGCATGAACTACGTGTAATTTGTATATTGTACACTGTAAGCATTATTGCGAAATGCAGTTCCTCTCATTCTTCATGATTCATGAAATGATCCTTTTAAAGGCACATCCACATAGAAAAAACTAGGAAAAAGATTCAAGTTGCATTAACTCTGAAAAATTGAGTATATTTATTAAGAGGTGTTAAAGTGTACAGAGTACAAACAAACATTTTCAATTCTCACGAAAAAGCTTGTCAATATCCCAAAGGCAGATTTGTTTGTGTCAGAACAACTTTTACTCAAAAGTCAAAACTCAAACTTTAATGCATACATAAGTACATAACAGATAGACGTACGTGCATGGGCTTTCAAACATCGGAAGCCTACAATCTATAATACTTAATGCTAGAGACCGGAGAAAGAATTCAGTTCAATTTTCAATGTGACGTTGGCTCCTTGTATTTAGTTGAGATTTTAAATCACAAGTCTGGAAATGACTATGGCTTTGCTGTGATTATGTTATTTGGGATTTGGGATTTGTGCTTAGAGTTGATATATGGAGGATGAAGGATTAAAAGTTTATGTATGCGTCATTTATACGGATACCAAATACCAAACGCGAAACACTTGACTTAGTTTAATGAATAGTTTTGAAGGTCAACAAAAAATAGAAATATTATTCATTAGTTACTAAAATATTTTTAATGTGGTTCTCCATTTCTTCTCCACACACGTGCGCTTATAACTTAGAACGTCAAGAAAAAATCATTTGTCTTGTGTCACAAAAATTCGTCATCATACTGGTTTATGATAAAAAAGCACAACCTTTAAAATTAGCAAGAAACCGGTCGACGACAGTTGCGGTTTTCATTTTGTGGATGTCAACTTGCCTGCTGGTTTTTTCTTGGAGTTAGCTATACTTTCTTTGCAAAGAGCTAGTACATTATGTTGTAATTAAGTACTAGAGTAATGAGATAATATTCTATTAAAAATATTACTTTTAATTTTACCAGAATCTATACAGTACATCAACTTTTAATTTCAGCTTTAAATTTTTCAAATAAGACGTTCAATTTAAACACCTCTCAATTTTCAATGACTAAAATGATATAATACTTATACTAGCTATTTTTATAGGAACAAATTGGCGAAAATGAAAAAAATTCAATAATAATTGAAAGCTTTTAGAGGGTCATAAAAACCATTTCAGCTCATATGATTGAGAGGATAGTCCTCGGAATAAAATTCAAGAGTGAAAGCATGGAACATGGAGATGACGCTCAACATGTTTTTATACTTGTTTTCCTACTCATTTTGATTTTTTTTAAATATAAGATATTTCAGCTTTTAGACGCCTGTACTTTGTCATGCTCCTTTTTTATAAGAGAGATGAAAAACTGTAAAAATTATGAAGACTTTTGGCAAGCCTCGAGATAACGCAGAGTGAGAAAAATGCATGTGTTAGTGGATATGAGACTTGCATTTATTTTCATACAGTTCTATGTACATTGTACAATGTACAGTGTACAGTTTTTTTCATCAACTATTTACTAGACCAATCACCAATCATCAGCTTAATATTTGAGTCATTCGAGGGTGTTTGTGCATGGTCTGAGTTTTAAAGGAGCGAGACCGGGAGATGAAATTTTATGACATGAAACTATTACAAATATGTATTTTATGGCTGTTTTACCCGGTTAATATCTGTAATCTGTATTTGTGTATCTTTTACCTCTTACTACGTGAAATGAAGTACCAAATATTGAAGTGCACCAACCATTTATTTTTTCATACCGTGGCGGTTCATTCGACTAGTGACTTGTGATGACTGTATCACTGTGTTATGCACTTGTTGACACGCCGATGATGATGATGAGGATGATGATGATGATACTATAAAATTATAATTTGGTTTTAAATAGGCTTCAAGGTTTTACTAATAAAGAGTAAATGTATTATAAAGAGGAGCACACGCCTACATTTTGTCGGAGAAATTCATTTTTTATGCTTAGTTTACAATGCATTTAGAATGATTGTCGTACATACGACACGTCATCGTCTGCTCTCATCAGTCTTGTGGTAATTTTGTGGTATGGAAACTTTTCTTGAATCTTGAATCTTGCACACTAAAAATTGAAGATTGAACAGAGAGAAGGACTCATAATCTGGTATCATGAAGCTTTCTTTATTTTCCCACATTCTATTTTAGATTTTAGATTATGTTCTATATTCCACATGTATGCCTACCTCAATTTCAAAGCTCTACTTTTACTTTTTTTTATGAACTATGGTGTTTTAAACTTCAATCTTAGATCTTACAACTTGCAAGTGTAAGCACTCACATATTGACATTTTGCCCTGTTTACTGTTTGTTTTCCAAAGTTGTTGGTAATCCAAATCCAACCAAATGGGACGATGTAAGCTGAAAGATGTGGGGTAAAGATACAAGAAGAAAATGGCTAGAAAAACAAAATAAAACTTGATATCTTGCCCCATTCGTCACATATTACTTACATCGTGACAAATTTTCCTCCCAGACTTTGTGTAAAATGTAAAGTGTAAAGAGTAAAGTGTAAACCACAAAAACTCACCAGTCAGTTTTTCACCACTACGGGACATCAATGAACAACATGAAAGAGCATTCCTGTTTCATGTCAAATGGCATGGCATGGTTGAGATTGAGACACCAGAGCAGAGTAGATTAGAGAGTAGAGATACAATCATCACCGTCTTATCTTTCTCATCCTCACATCTGCATCCATCTCTATTGTGAAAACTGTGTATGGAGTCGTTGTTCTTTTTGTTCGTTATTTCCGGGCCTCTGTTTACTGTTTACACAGTTTTTATATGCTTTTGCTTATACGTTATAATTTATAATATATTATCTTTTATCCACACAATACGAAAATCCGCAATAAAACATCTCTCATTCTTTTTCATAATTATTATTATCTGTATTATGTATTATTGTTACAGTGATGTTTTAAATAATCTAAAGTTTTAAGTATTGTACTGAATATACTGTATCAAAAAGCTTGTAGTCTCTAGATTCTAGATACTAGACACTAGACACTTTAGAACTTTAAGTACGCTCTAATAATTATTGTGGAAAAAAGGAAGGACAAGGTCGTATTTTTCCTAGTTTTGATGTCAAAAAATGAAATGTAGATTATTTTGCTCTTCTTGTTTTATGTTTCATACTACTTTTACTACAATAAAAATGATGAGGTTTTGTTCCGTACTATATTTTTTCAGCCCTTTAAATGAAGCATGAGAAAGATGCAGATGAAATACAAATGCAAATACAAATACAAACTGCATGCATAAATGGAAAGAGCTATTGGTGTTTTGTGTTTTGACTAGACACGATGTATGGAGTAATAAAAAATAAAACCCGACAGAGAATATTCATGTATTGCACATTACATACGTATTATGTATTATGTATGAAGTTTGGGAAGATTCAGGAAGCCTGTTGTGAAAAGAAAAGAGAATGACAGTGTGTATAGATAATACTGAGTATTGAGAGAGTTACTATCCATTATCTTCTTCTTCTTCGTGATTCTATTCTATTCTATTCCATAGCTTTTCATACTCAGTTTTTGCTCGGTTTGACTTTAAGAATATCAGTAGCCGAATGGCCTTGGTGTGCCAAATTCTTGGGTGCAAATTTTATGTAGACCCCTTTTATTCATGTACGAATATATTATTGTATATACATTATACTATTGTGTACATATGTAGGTCCAATGTTGTACATGCAAACTTTTGTACTTGAGTTTACTGTGCAAGTTTTTATTTTCTTTTTCTCTCTCTCTCTTTCTCGTAGGATAAAGACAGCGATGGCAAGTGCACTGATTTCTTCTTGTCGGCTAAGGATGAGCATAAATCCTAGCTATCAAGTATTATCATGACTGTAAAAATATTATAGATCCCACCAAATACTTGATATATTATACATACATATTATTTTTGCATGCTCAATCCATAGCGCTTTTGTAACAACCTCCACAAAAATTACCACCGACTTTTGTACATTTACATTTACTACTGTAGTTGAAAGTTGAAAGCCTCCAATAATCCCGGAATGAATCGTTCATCTAATAAAAAACTAAAAAGTTTTGTGTACAATGTACGACCATTAGATTTAACATTTAGCAATTTGGTAATATGTACATTGCACATTATGCTCAAGATGTACTAGAGAGAATGAGAAATGAGGAATATTTGTGTAACATGAAATGATGACACATTCATGTGTACATTTGCTTCCCTTTCCTCTTACTTCCTTCCTACTCTCCAATTTAGACATGAAAACACACACATCCACAAACGGATTGTGAGCAGGAGGAAAGCAAACAGTAACGTGTGTTATTTCACTCATTAAGAATACACCAGTTTTTCTATACAGTGCACAAAGCTCAGCATCACTATTTCCGTTACATGCAACAAGCACAGCCACAGACATTTCAACTTTCAACCAAATTGCAAAGTAAAAGTGAATAAGATATTACAGATATTCACTATCTTTTTTAACTAGAGAATTTTTTAGAAACTTCTCAGCTATTCCTGTTGCATTTCTAGCCCTCATTTTTGAGACAAGCATGAGATGACAAGCACAACAGTATGTGTTCCGTAATAACCATCCGTAATAATAATAATAGTGCAAAAATATTATGCATAATATGACACAACCAATTTAAACACACGCCCATAGAGGAAAACATGTAACATGTAACTCACCTTTCTCTATTAACCATCTAAATTCTAGAACTTGGAATAATCAAAACAGAGATTCCTTTTAAATTTCGTACGGAATTTTCTCAGACACAGCCTAGGACACAAATTGTTCATGCATTTTCAGCCCATAACATAACATTATCCAGACAGTCTTCAACCTGTCCACGCTTGTCGTTTCTCCTCAGCATGATCTTTATGATAGACAGTTGTGGGTTATGAACTATTTATATGTGCTGTTTACCATTTGCAATTTACAAGCTCCAAATGCGTATCGTAAAACGTAAAACTACTTGAAGAAAAATACTACTATTATTATTATATTATTATTATTATTAGTATTCTACTATTACTTTCACGGGTGTGTTTTGTAAGTACTCTTGGAGCTTCAAATATTTTGAGTATGTAACACATAAATACCTATACAAAAACACATGTGTGTCAGAATTATTATGAGTAGAAAAAATCTGTAGCAAGGTTACGGTTATTGTCTCTATCTGTATCCCTATTGTCTCAAGTCTCGAGTAAGAGCCAATGGCTCTTATAATTTTTCCCACAACACAAGTAATAGAGAACCTTTTACGTAAAAATGTGTATAGATCCAAACTTCAAACACCAAACTCCGAACCGAGATCAGAGGCAATTTTTTTAACACTTGATTATACTTACACTCATATGTATGTATGTACAATGTATATATGCATATAGATAGATACAAAAATCGGATATCTAAATTTATAGAATTTGAAAGGATGCTCGTGCTCCTTGTTTTGCACTATGAAGAAGACTTATCGTTGTCGCAGATGGGAGATGGGAGTCGCGTACATTTATGTGTGTGTATACACAGTCATAATATAGACACTAGACACGATTTGAGTGTTCAATGTTGAATGTGTATACCAGCACATGTGTGTGTGAGTGTGTGTACGTGTTTAAATAAATGCCAATAGTACATACACATAAAGAAATTCGCATTTCTATCTATTCCATTTGAGAAATACTTAAAAAAGCATAGACATAGAGACAAAACTATACTTATACATTAATATAAGCACAGTTTGCCCATGGATTTCTTCTCAGCCGCACGCATTCAATGAAAATGTCTAGTGTAGTCTAGTAGTCTAGTACTTTTTAAGCTTTTAATAGTCTCCTATGCTTAAACTAGAAAGTAGAAACTAGAAACAAGTTGATGGTAGAGCAGTCGAAAAAAACAAACAGTTGAAAAAATACCATTTGCAAAATTGCAGTGCTTTTTCCCCTCTCTCTCTTTCTCATTCTTCTTATTTTTTTTCCCTGTTGTTTCCCGTTTGACATGGAGAGTTTTGACAGTAGGAACTTTGCTAGTTGTAGCTTTTCCATAAACGATAAAACTCAAAGTAAGAAGAGACCATTATTTTCAAGTTACATAGTTAACATTTAACCATGTATATTTTACAATGAGAATTTGGGAGTAGAGGGATTGAAAAAGTCAAAAAGTAGAAAAGGTTTGTTGTAGTTTGTGTTGTATACTAATATTGGGTACTGTTATCAAACTCCGATTTCTAAACTTTGCAGCTCTCTCAACTGTGTCTGATAAATGAAGTGTACGTGTCATTGTGATTTAAAGTTCATGTGGTTGCTTCAAAAGAATAAACAAGTGAATAAATCAATTCTTTTTTCTTGTATTCCTCTTCTCTTGTCTTGTTTTGTGTTATCTATTATTTTCTCATTGTCTCCAAAGTTCGGGAGCTGGGAAATGAGAATATTGGAACTTGGAGTAGAAAAAGTGCAATGTGGATTTTATGTTGATGGAGAATGGAGAAACTTTTATTCCCCCTTCGCCCAGCTCTCCCACTGCAATTTTTTTTTGCAAGTGCAAATTTCTGCACGTAAGCATAGTAAATAGGATCGTGTAGCACATCAATAAAATTATTATTGTGTGAGCATGTGTAATGATGAAGTTGCTCACACACAGCACACAGTGGGTCAGAATATCTGACTGAAGCAGGAGAACAAGAAGTACTGAAAAGTGCAACCGAACCGACAACCGACTTGTTCTTGTTCTCAGGCAGTTGTTTGTAGTGTAGGGGGTTTTGGATTTGGGATGCTGGTGGACGACTGCTTGTTCTTGTTTCTTCTTCTGCTTCCCGTTCCCAAGTTATCTCCGTTTGAAAGGTTCTTCCTCATTTCACATTGTACCCTCCCTCCAAGATAAGATAAGAACACAAGACAACACAACAAAACACAATGAAGATTCAATCCAAAGTCAGACTAGAAGAACAAGAACAAGTGAACCGACAACGGATTCTTAGTGCAGCATCATCATCAATATTCAAAGTTGGAATTGTCTTGCTCTATTGACAATATACTTTAAATACTTTTTCCTTAAAACATCCACGTGCTTTTCCTCTTGTCTCATAATGAGACAATCATCATCTTAAAATTAAATAAATATTTTATACAATGCAACCGGATATCTAGTCAAAATGTAAAAAAGCACGATTTTCAAAAATAGAAGAAAAGAAAAACAATTGCTTAAATCTAATTCAGACATAAAACACAGTTATTAATCTCAAAAAAAAAAAAAAGTGGGTGAAAAACTATTGAACTGTGTAATGTGTAAGTGATTCAAACGTCAAAACCGAAATGCACAAAAGTTGAAGCATAAAACTATTTTTTTACGAACAGCCACGAAATTTTAAAACGTTTAAAACATAATGGAAACGGCGACAGTAGTGTTGATATTTGACAACCTTTAAAAATGTCTTACTAAACTTCAATTCGATCGGTACATAAATGTTTGTGCAAAATGTTACCGTTTTACTGGTGCACTAGTTAATACTTTGAATTGGAAACAAGTTAAACCAAAATCCTCTGTAATTGTTTGTACGTATATAATTTCATTGTGGATTCCAGACTCATGTTTCCTTTTCTTCGTTTGTTCCGTATTTTTTCATACGCACAGAAGACTTGGATTGGAATTGGTGTTTGACAGTGAGCAGTTCTATCAAGCATTTTCCTATCCAATTCACCTCTCCGGATGTCAAGCAAGAAGATTAGACGAGGATCTACTCGTATGTCCTCACGTCGTCGCAAATGTAAAACTCCTTTCTGTCTCTCTTTTCTCTTTTTCTGTTTATCTGATTTCCCATTTTTCATCACTCAAACATACATATCACACGTCTCTGGTTTCCGTTTTGTGTTTTGTGTACTAGTATGTTTAAAAAAACGTTGGCTAGTGTTCTATCTCTTTTACACATTGTAGGCATGTTAATCTGCCAGTTGTAATCTAGATTCTAGCTTCTAGATTCTAGAAGAATTGTAACATGAGCTTCTCATAAGGTTGTCATTCTCGGCTGTTACATATTAGTATTAGTCAAATTATGTACTGTCATGTAAATGAAAATTTGTTGCAAAATTAAACAAGTACAGAACACGAAACATTGAGCATGAATGACATCCAAATCAAATGTATATTCTTTGGGATTTTACTTTTTTGAATTTGCTATTTCTTCTTGTTGTTAGTTGTGACTCTTTGTTGTCGTTCTAAAAATATCTAAAGTGAAAAGGAGAACCAAAGAAATAATCAGGGTTCAACAATTTAAAACTAAAACCTTAGAAAATTATAGTAGTTGCAAAAATTTATAAGTAGCATGAAAAGTGAAACATGAAATTGTTTCATAACAACAAAAACAAAATTGACTCCAAACTCCAAACTGCAGTATATTTTTATTCCCTAATATTATAAGTTTACATAAAATAATATAAAGTTGCTGTGGTTCTAAAATAACAAAGACATAAAAATTAGTTACAGCTTAAAAGTATTCAAAATTATGGAATTAGATATTTCATAAAGACTAAAAGTAAAAGTACATCACAAAACAAAAAAAGACATGCCGTCGCGTTTGCCAAAATATAAAATAAATAATAATCAGTTTTAATTAGCGACAGCATACAGATTACAGATGAGCAGTTGCAATTAATTCCGTAACTATTTAGTACATTTAATGTAATTATCAAGTCTAAACACAAAGTGCCTGTTTACTTTGACATTTGAGTCAAAAATCAAAACCAGATGTTGTGTGTATCATGAAAATAATTTTAAAAGATAAAACATTTTTTAATTTGCAAATCCTTTTGTTCATTTTATTCTATTAATATTATGATATCATTATTATTCTTTATTTTAGATTCAGTTTTTTTGAAGCTGTAAAAATAGTGTGGTATTTTTTAATTGATAAAATAATTTTATTTTCTGAAGACCGTAACCGTCTTCCTTGTGCATAAAAAAGAAATATAACAGCAATTGTAGGAGATTAAACCATAAATCCATCAGCGATGTTGTAGATTTAAATCAGAAATCTGATATCTCATATCATAGTCATAATCATAATCTCATGGCTGTATCAGTGACAGCAAGTACAAAGTACAGTCGTATATCTGCACTCTGTTGTTCGCCGCATTTGCATTTGTATTCCCACATTGTATTTCCGTCAACCGAAAAGTCATCTTAGATCGTAGTCATAATATGTAATGGTGGAAGGAGTAGTGACAAAAAAAAAATAGATAAAAGAGTTGAATACAGAACACACCATCATTTTATTTTGATCTGGCAGTGTCCACAATCCACAATCCGCAATAAACAGAATAATGCTTTTAGATAGCGTGAGAGGGACAAGGAGAACAAAGTGTGTTTGTAATTACTGACTCCTGACTACTGACTATACACATTAACATTGAAGGAAATGGCACAGCTTAGCCTAGGTTAGTTGAAATGCCCCAGTTTTCAATTCCTCTTTTACCCGACAGCAGTTACATTCTGGTCCGCGGTGTAAAAGAAACTGATGCTCTCACTGGTTGGTTCCATACATATAATATGTAATGTGTAGTTCCAAAGCCGAGGCAAGTTTAAGGCAAAGATTCATAGGTACACTAACAACTTGTGTTTTCCTTTTCTTACTGCTCCTAACACTTATGTATTTTGTATTCTGTGATGATCTGGTTTCTCTTTCAAAGTCTCTGTGATTCTGACTCGGATGCTCATCTTCGCACAAGCTTTTAGTTTGTATAGTTTTTTTTCAGATATTTCGGATTTACATTCGTAACTTATCGGTAATGGGTGACGATTCTTTCTTCTCCCTCCCTCTGTATCTCTCTCTCTCTCTCTGATTTTTTTCTTCCCGTCCCGCTTGGCACCGATTTTACATTTTAAAATTAAGACATGGAGAACATCTACATACAGTAAAGTAAAATAATCCACTCTTGTAAATTACTGTAGCTTTCAGTTGAATCAGTAGCAGTCAGCACTGCTACTCTCGACTTTCGACTCTCTACTCTACACTGCTAACTTCACACATTGTAACACGTTTGGCTATGTTTTCCCCGCTTTACGATTCATTTTCCGTGTATCACTCCGATTTTGAAAGAGTCTAGTGACACTTTCAGACGCCATAAATGCATTTTATTGATGCTTGAGGGATAAAAACTGTTCAAAAGTTTTATGGCATTTCCCGCGAAAACGAAATCATTTGAAGTTTGAAGAGTCATTCTAACTGGAAGATTTAGATTCTTGTTAGTTATTGTTCTTTATACTTGTAGTAACATTTCATTTCAGTATATATTATATTATTGTATTCATGGAGCTTTTTATGCAATTTATATATGTGCGCAGTAATACAATACCATTGGACAATTGACAATTATAGCAAATATTTAAAGAATTCCAGAAAATATTACGAATTTCATGGCCCTTTTAGAATTTTAACTATTTGCTATTCCAAGTGTCGTCTTTAACTAAATTCTAAATTGCATGAAATTTAGTACTCAAGTTTATTCTTTAAGTCTATACTACACAGTTATTTTGTGTCTTTAAATTCAGATTTTATGAATGGACGAGAGTAAAACTTGTAAAATGAATAGAATACAAATATTTAACACTTAAGACTTAAGACAACAACTTTGGAAATAGATAACAGCTGTCTAGTCAAAAATTTGCATTGGAATTTTAAAATTTTAATTTACATCATCTTGTTCTCGTGCGCCTCCTTCTTTCTTTTTTATGCATAGGTAGACTGAATCGTT